>QBDW01005030.1:0-17139 GCA_003261595.1 Maconellicoccus hirsutus
CTCCTCATCCCCACCTTTCTCGTCTATCCTACTTGAAAGCTAAAAGTTGTATTTATGACGAAACCAACGATAACTTACTTCCGGTATATTTAAATCTTTCATGATTTTCGCGACATCTTCGGGGTCTCCGGCGTCTCCGAGTACATTCCGTATGACGACGAAGTACACGAAAAAGCTCAGCAGATTGAACGCACGATGATAGGTATCACCTCGCGAGTACATGGTGAAAAAAAAGGTGATTTTACGCACGTCGAAGAGAATTTTCTAAACGTATCAGTTTATTGATAATCGACTCGGAATTAACTTCACGATGGTACACGATCGGAAGACGCAACGAAGATCGGATGTGGAAACCAGTTCGTTGAAAAGTAAACCGACGTAGGCGGTTTGGACGTGTGTGGATTACAAAGCTACATTGGGTTTTGAAAGTAATAAAACAAATAATCAGGGAATTTCATTAGATTGGTATTTCATTGTATTTTCATCCGGTTAAGCGGCGACTCAAGAGTGTAATTTGTGCTGTGGAATTTTGAAAAAAATTTAAAAAATTGCAAGGTCGATGGCGTATGAGTTGTGTAATTAACCAGTCTATGAATAGTTTTTGTTATTGCGGAATTTATTTAAAAGATGATTGCGAAAGTTTGGAGGGGAAATTTTCTTCATCGATGGAAGTACGAGGAAGAATTCGGAGGAATTTTTCTCTGCCCTTATCACCTCGTTAGCACGATATTACGAATAGATTCTTGTATCTGAGGTATTTTATCGTGATTTGCAGGTGAATTTGGATTGACGAGGTTATCAAATGATGAGCCCGATAAGAGTGTTGGAATTTTTTGCGGTGGCATTTGGCAAAATTTTCTGCCAAAATGGTGAAAGTAACGCTATCTTTGAGGAGTTTTTATAAACTTTGTTATGTTAGTGAAATTAATTATTTTAAGGTGATTTTTTTGTTGGCTCTGAGGATGAGAAAGTTTGTGTATTATTGCGGAGTTTTTCAAAAGGAATTGGCGTAATTATCAAAATTATTATTTTGATTTTATTTTTTGAAGTTATAGAAAAAGAAAAAAGTTCATTTAATCAGAGAAATCTATTTAAATCTTTTTTGCATAGTAAAGACGATTGTAGAGAAATTGTAAAATTATTAGTTAAATAGTCTTATGAAGTTGATTTAAGGTTTTTGTAAAAAGTTGCGATCTTTTTCTGTTGTAAAAGTACCAAAATATATCATTCATCGTCAAAAAAGGAAAAAAATTGAAAAGTAGGTATGTAAATAAAAATTATGAATTAAATTTTTTTTTAATTTTTAATAATTAGTTTACGAGGTGGAATTCCAAATTCTGTTTTTTTAAATCTTTGATGTGAAAAACTCCTTATTTTTAATTACGTTGATTCCCTCCTCCCCCCTCCCCTCGTTAATTTTTTAAACATACCATTTCTATGTTCGTAATTACTAATTAAGAACAGTAAAAAAAATATTTACTCAGAGAAGTAAACGACAAAATGAGATGTTTTTATTGTGAACACCGTGTAGAAGACGAATTTCTGGTGTGACAATATTTACGTGTACTTCGTACTTCGACATAGTAAATGTTTAATTCCTCTCCCAAGTACCTAATTCCATGCTAATTCTAATTGCTCGTGTGTATTCGTTGGTGTTGGTGAAACAGCGTGAGAAATGCGGCATCAGAATCCTATTTGCTTGTGTAAAATGGGCACATAATCGTCGTACTGAGCTTGGTAGTAATTACCGGCGACCGGATTTCCCAAATTGTATTTGGAAGCCCATTGAGCGATCTTGAAACCCGGACGACCCTCCACTGATCTGCAACGTACGATGGAAATTTTCAAAATAGAGGAAAAAAATGGTGGAATTATTGACAAAAATGTCTATTTTTACCTGTTGGTCGTGCGGGGATGATTACTAAAGTCGATTTTATTCGGTTGTTTGTAGATTAATGTGATGTACCGGTGAAGTCCTGCGGAAAAATATGAAGTCAAATGAAGTGATCGCCGAGATGATGATCGGGGTTTACATACCAGTTCCTTTGGGCGCTCCGGAACCGATGAATTCGACGAGAGTGTCACCTTTGGAGATATCAGAGCCGGGTATGTTGACGACTAACCAGTGAAGTATTTCTCCGAGTTTTGGATCTTGTCTACTCGGCGCGTCCGGATCTTGGAAGGAGTAAGGTAAGAGAATATAATTTTTGAGCGAGATTTTTTAGGTTTGGGTGGTTGTATTTATGTACCTATCATTGTTAGTACGTAAAAAGCGTCCTTTTCGGCGTTCCATTTGATGGTGGGGGTGTCTTTGACCTGAGTCGGTGTCAACTCGTTGCCCAAGTTTACATTTACGTTGCCGTATGATATCTGCGTAATTGTAGATTAGATAATGAGCTTAGTATATAGAGGTGTAGGGTATTGGAAGACTCGTACGTACCGTGCAAATTTCACTAGGAGCGATGGGTATAATACCCGGAACAATGTCATCTTTATCCATTTGGCCGGATGAATACGCAGCGGATGAAACGAGCTGTAATTTTAACACAAGTATGTGCGATTGTCGTGTAGGCGAAGTGAAGTGATATAAATTAAATTTTCGTTAGTGTGAATTCGACGATAATGGGAAATTTATGTTTAACCAACAGATAAGAATTACGATCGAGTTGAAGTTTATATTGTGAGGTACTTACGACATAGAGAAGTGATACGAAAAACGAGTCGCATTTCGAATACATATTTCGTCGAATAAATTACACGTCGGGAAGTGAAAGATATCGTCTGCAAGTTGTAAAAAAGCGATCCTCGGGCTGGTTTTTTAGGTATTTCGAACTCGTCCCGTCGAGAAAGCACCTTAGACGCGAGTTAATACTCGAGTGTTACTAGGCGAATGCCTGATATGATAAATACACATTGCAAATAACAATTCGAGGGTTCAATTAGACCTCTAATGAGTGATTATTCTGTCCAAAGAGAGTCTTCGGTACGAGGAAAACAAAATGATCGAAAACTATCAAGGTTATTCGACGGCGACGTGCATAATGAATAAACTGCTATTAAATCGTCGACAGGTTGTAATTTTTCGAGGATAATTAGCTTGGAATAATTATTCGTAATTTTATAGTACGCGTAGAGATCGTGTATTCGCGTGATGTGTCGTTTCCGTCGTTCATACGAGCCTCGATATGAAGAAGTTACCGTTGGATGGACGCGAGCAGATGTCGTAGGAGTTCAGCACTGCTTCCAGGCGGTTGTAGCTGGTGCGGTTTTTGAAGAGGCTGCGAATGAGAATTTTTGAGGTAGTTTTGGGGCGGAGAAAGAAAGCTGAGAGAAGAAATCAGGACTTACTTTGGTTGAAAATTCATTTTTCCTGGTTGTGGGAATATTAGGAAGGTGTATCGGTGTGGTTCTGTGTGGGAAAAAAAAAGAGGAATTAGATTCGATTCGGTGAATCGTGATGAATAGTGAATTTGATGATGCGATGTTGCCAAATATCTATTTAGTAGGTGATTTATACCAATAATTGGTTTGAGCGGAAGAAAATGACGACGTCAAATTGTTTACTGCGATTTGAATAGTTCATCGTTTCATTGTTAAAAAATAGTATTTTATTTTTATCAATAATTTCCGAAGAAAAAATAAATTAATTATGAAACGCTGCGTTGCCAATTTTCAAAAATATACATAAATTGTACTCCAAGTGATATTTTTTTAATTTAATGGCGAGAAGACATTCTCAATGAGGTGATCAACTTGATAATGCCATTTTAGAAAGAATATCTGATAAAATTATGATAATTCAGGTAAAATTTCAACAATTAATTTTTAGGATTAAAAATGTAAATTTCTATTTAATTAATTAATTATGAACGAAATGGTGCATTGAGTAAATATCCTTAATAAGGCATCTCGATTTCCAATTCCAAGTATGTGCTTTAATGGACAGAAAAAAGTTAATACAGAAATGCGACGTTGCCAATTATCAGAATTCTTCATGGAAATGCTCAAGTGATTTCGAATATTGAATTACGAGTTTTTTTCTTTTTTTTTGTTTTTATAGTGAAAAAATTTAAATTTTTTAAAAAGTTTTTGAGTATATTGAGAAAATTTATTAGAAATAAGGAGATCTAAAAATTTTTAATTTAAAAATTGAGGATTCTTTTCGAATCAGTTTGTCAATAATTCATCTCAAATAGGGAAACCTTCATTTCGATGGTCGAATAAATATAATGTGTAATATCAACGTCATCTTACTATTGCCAGGAAGTGGCGCTGGCAGAGGACTGACATATCTCGCTAGTGTTTCCCCGTTGTCCACATTGTCGCCAGGAATATTACCTATGACCCAATGAAAAAAAAACTTGGCTTTTGGTATCGGAATATCAGAATCTGTAACAAAGTGCAGCTCAAATTTAAGGAAGAATTACATTTCAAGGTGGTTTTAAACGAGAGTTTTCATCATATGCCGCAGAAATCATATTGTACTAGAAGAGAACACTCACCGATCATTGTGAATAAGTTGAACTGTTGCGGATTCGCGTTCCATTGAAGAGAAGGTGGTAGTATGGTTAGCTCGGGAGGTATTTCGTTACCTAGTTGTGCTTGAAATTTGCTTGAATAAGTTACCTACGAAAAAATAATCAAGCAAAGTTGTATTTGTTTGTGTTTGAAAAAAAAAGAGGAAACGAAAACTGTAACAAAAGTACGTTACGTTGAGGATCTCTTGAGGCGGACAACGGATTACATCGGGTACGATGCAGAATTGCGTGAATTTCGAAGACACCGTTGAGCTGCCGATGAAAGCGAATCGTAGCTGTGGGAAATGATATCGAAGAGATGTCAAATTGTTGTGAAAAATTAACAGTCGATTTGAGCATGAATTACCAGAATAAGGAAGACGATCGATGATTTCGTCGAAAATTCCATTTTCCAGTTCAATAGCAAGGCTGATGACGTAACGGAAGTATAACGGAAATAACGTATTTGCACTTGGAACACCTGCGGGATATTACAAAATTTTGAAAAAAAAAAAGTAATAACAAATTAAAACGATAAGGTGGCCTGTTGTAGAAATAAAACGAGGGGTTTCGTTTCCTACATTTTCTTGAAAAGATAATCGCCGAATACGATTGTTTTTAAATATTTTTACTAGCGAGGTGTAAATATTTTACGAAATGAGAATTTCGATAACGAAATATTTCCCGTGTTTCAAATTTCGTGATTACAGGAATGTCGATAAAAGTTGGAGAATTTATCGATTTAAAAATATTACAATCGTGTGGAATGGAGATATGCCTGGATCGGTGTGAAAATTCAAGGAATTTACCTGTAATTGACTAGCAAGACTCAGTATTTGACTGTTTTTTGGTCTTAGAGCTTCAATAGACGGCTCAGACTTATCTGAAAGCGTAACAAAGTCGTTTCGGTTGAGTCTATACAATCCTTAGGTGTGAATGTGACACGTGTTCGAGGATTATAGGTGTTGTGTGTTTGGTTCCTACGCAAACCAACGTAGGCAACTTGTTTCACATCTTTGTGACCGAAGTCGTCTGTGTGGAACTGACACGTGAATGAATTGATGTTGGCAACATTGACCGTAGGTGTGTCCAATGAGTTGCCTATCTAGTATGAGTTTCCTTCAGAGCACACGAACGCAAGTCCTTCAACAGATTTTTGTGTTTGGTTACCTGTGATGAAATTGAGAAAACGTTGAGGAATTTCGTTTATTTCATGTAATTTCTAAAAACATTCTTACGTATGAATGTTCGATGTTTATGATATCAGATTTGGAATAAAGTCGAGAATAACGTCAATCCGAGGAATGCTCCCTGACGAATTCTTCATCTTGTATTAACAACCATATAACGCTGGCTTCTCTGAAGGTGGCCGAAAGCTCGCCCTCGGTGGTTTTACTCCAAGTGTCTTCGACGTTTTTGATAATACGTTTTAATATTTTATCATTAATAGGCACGGCGAATTGCTTACTGTAGTGTAACATCATGAAAGCCACCAGAATCGCGTCCTCCGAATGATTACCGTCGATTAATACGTTGACGATTTTACGATCGTAGTACTTCTCGACGCCGAAATCGCTGAACTTACGGTACATATCGTGATTCATGGTGAGCGGTATTTTTAACGCGAAATTTGACCGAACGCAGAGGCATAGAAGTGCCACCGAAACGTGTAGTTAATTACTGAATTTCAGAAGATGTTTTCGATACGCGCATCGACGCGTTTGTTTTTTTTATCTCGTATTGAAGAGCAAGCGGAAGTGAGGAGATAAGGTAGTGCGGTGAAGTGTGGCGGTGATTTAATCATGCGTTCGATAGTTTTATCGTGAGTACTTCGTTGCGTTGATGAGTCGACGTTTGTTAAACGTTGAAGATGAAATTGACCATATCATTGAAATACGTTTGAAGTAGTTGTTTTATTTGGCGGTTTAACATTATTTTCTATATATAATTTTTTTGTTTTGATTGGCAAATAAGAATTACTACATTTTGGAATGCATTTATTGAACTACTTACTACGATGTAAACAATTCAACTTATTTTCTACATATATACGTCTAATTCGCTAGTGAACTACATTTTAAACTATTTTACATTTAATGATAAGCACGTACATATCATTAGATGAATTGTCTATATTCGGCTTTCGGCTGAGCTTACTTATGTTGGCAAATACAAATGTTCCCATTGCAACTGGCAAATCCTCCGCATGGAAATGGTCCACAAGCCGTTGGGCATGCTGAGCTACATGACTTAGCAGTGTCAAAAGGTTTATTGTGAATTAGGCACGTTGGGGTTCGTCGAGGTCTCGGTTCGTTCTGTTCAGATGACGGAGCGGCCAAGGCGAGATTGAGCAAAAGAACGGCGACGAAAAGGATGGCGAATTGCTTCATTTTTCACTTGAGGATTACAGATCAGTGAATTTTGAAACTATTTTTTTTGGACGTGTGTTATCGAAAATATTCGCGTATTCGATGTAGTTAGTACTTCATCAATTGCACTTATTTATTGAAAGGTTCGATTTAAATGTGGTTTTTTCTTTAATTTTGCTGCTCGTGAAGAAACGCGTATTCGATGTAGTTAGTACTTCATCAATTGCACTTATTCATCAAGAAGTTCGATTAAAATGTGGTTTTTTCTTTAATTTTGCTACTCGTGAAGAAAAATTCACGCATGAGGCGTATATTAGGTAAATCTTGTTAACTAGTACGAACCAATCGACTGAAAATTTTTAACGAGGTGATAACGGTTACGGCGGATTTATAAGTAGCTAATTAAATCGCATATTTTTTTCTGTTAAAAGAGTTATGTTTCGGCTTCGATAACGGGGTCTAAGGTTGGATGCAATTTACAACAGATCAGAATGCCAACGTGTTAACGTTTTTTTATCGGTTTTTGAACAAAAGATTCATGGATTGTGAGTTTTTGAAAAAAGTGTCGTTAGGATTTTTATCACTGTAGAAATTGAGAATTCTATTGAAATAATTTTTTTAATTTTTAAAATTAAATGAACAAATCTGAACTGGTTTTCAAGATTAAATTGGAGAAAATTTGAGGTAAAATTTTACCATAAAAAATTTTCAATTTCGCTTTTCTTTATTTACTTTCTGAGAATAAATTTTTAACATTTAAAATTTCTCGTTTAATTCTATTTCTCATTTTAGCCATTTAGAAAGCAAAAAGAAAAATTTCAGATTGCGACGGAAAAGTAAATAAAGACGGTTGTGTTTCGAATTTCTTATCAAAGATGGTAAATTACCCGTGGGATTGTAATTTCAAGGTGGTGTTGAGTTCCAAATAGGCAAGGCGAATTAGCACCAAAAATAGCGTTTTGGGGGCAAAATTTCTGGAAAGCGTTTTATTTCTTTTAAGTGTTGGTCGGGGTCCCCTTTGTATAAGAAACATATAAGTCAACCACTCCAACCCCTGTGCGTTGTTCCCTAGGGGCCCGAACGTGTCCACAATTTCAGTTTTCGACTATCACTCGAAAACTACGGCATGTGTGAAAAAATAGTTCAAACAAGAAGTGATCTACATAAAATTATCTACATAATGATACCAAACATGACCCCTTTTCGTTAAACTTGACCCCCTTTAAAGGGGTTCAAAAAAATGTAAATGTTTAAAAAACGCAAATTTTGTGAAATAAATGAATTCTTCTTCCATGTATGCGTGAGTTTGTGTGATGCACTTCAATTATAGTTCGTATCACGCATTCGTAAGTTTTTAATTGACTTTCCATCCCCTCCCCATTTTCCTCCCCCTTCTTGTAGTCTAAGCCTCTAACCCCGAAAGACGTCGAACCACTTGATTTTATGAATGAGACATCGTGTGTGATTTTTGTTTTCATATAGGACCATAAAACAGTTTCTAGAAAGAGTTTGCAAAAAAACCTCTCATAATAAAACGCTTTCCCGAAATTTTGCCCCCAAAAAACCCTAATTCCCCTCGCCTAAAAGGAAGTATCGACGAGCAAAAGTTATTGTGCAGGATTAAGTTTGAGATTTCATTGAAATGCGCCGTAATGAAAACTATCGCAGTTAATCAACTCTTCGTATTCTATTTAAAGAAGAGATCTCAAAATTACGATGGAAAAGAAAAACAAACGATAGAAAATGGAAATCCACGCGTTTGTTTTTTTCATCTCGTATTGAAGAGCATGCGGAAACGAGGAGGTAAGGTAGTCGCGGAGTAGAGTGAGCTGTCGATGAGTCGATGTTTATTGAACGTTGAAATAGGTCGTGATAAATTAGAATGATCGTTATGCGAGGTTTTTCTTCAATTTTCGTTTGTCAAGATGCATTAGACGGGAAATGAAGTGCGATATGTGGTGTTATTTTCGATTTGGTTCTGTAATTCTGACAAGAGGGATAAGGGGGAGAAGCTACTTCTAACAAGGGTTTTCGAAACGTCATGAAAACCCAAAGATATATAAAGTAATTTCCTGGAAAAGGGGTCAGTTTGATGGTTTAATTTGGAGGTTAGTTTCAAATTGGTCATTAGGCGTGAAAATCTGAGCAATTTGCCTGTAAATGACCAGAAACGAAGTATTTTACTGTTCTTCTGGTTTTATAGCCTTAATAGACGTCTAAGAATTATCCAAAGGAGTAGACAAAATAATTGTTGAAGTAACACTCGAAGAGTTTATCTTGTATAGAAGACGTGTCGAATTGAACATAGTGGAGAATTTTTTTTTTAATTTTTTTGTTCCATTCGATGAAACGGTTTCTTGGGTTTTCCTGAAAACGTATTTCAGAGTGACAAATAACGATTACAAAATATTGAAAGGGATTTATTGAACTACTTATTGCAAAGCTAACAATTCAACTTATTTCTACGTGCATTTAATTTACCAGTAAATTGTATTTAAACTACATTGCATTTGATGATGAGCAAACGAATATTATCAGATGGATTATCTGTACTCGGCTGCTGTTGATGTCGGGAGCTTAAGAAGAATTGCAATAACATACGTTCCCATTGCAACTGTTATATCCTCCGCATCCCGGTTGTTGGCAAGCCAGTGCGCATCCTCTGTAACAATTACCGCTTATGGTTTGACCGTGTATCTGGCAAAATAAGGATCGTCGAGGTCTCGGTTCGTTCTGCTCAGACGACGGAGCGGCCAAGGCGAGATTGAGCAAAAGAACGGCGACGAAGAGGAAAACGATTTGCTTCATTTTTCTCACAAACGTACGGTCTAATTCGAGGATTATTGCTCGGTAGATGAACTTTGAAACTTTTTTTCGAAGTATGCTTTTAATGATATTGAAAACGTTCGCGTATTTGGTGTAGATAGTACTTCATCGATTACACTTATTTACTGAGATGTTCGATTAGAATGTGGTTTTTTCTGAGGTTTTGCTGCTGGTGAAAAATAATTCAAACTTGTAGTACACATTAAGTAAATCTTGTTGATAATTGATGGAAACCGGTTGAAAAATTTAATGAGGTGATAACGGTTACGGACGTTACGGTGGACTTGTTATCAGGGAATATGATGATTTTATATAAAGAAGTGTGCTGATGGTCTACATAATTCGGGTACTGCTAGCTCATTCTTGCTTTATCTAGCGGCTTAATTTTGTTTTTTCGTAGATTACAAGTTACGACCATATGGACGTCTGTTAAGCACGAAATAGCGTGAAAAAAGTGTTGTTTTTTGATTTTTTTTTTTCAAAAATCATATTAAGAATATGTTAAGTAAAACCGAAATCTTAGTTCGCGGCGAATGTGTCGAAGGACTTCGCGGTTGAGGCGTTTTGGTCGACGAACAAGTCGAAGAGGGCGAAGTCAAGTTGATAATGTTTCTGTTGCTGTTGGTAATTCGCGTCGTCGTCGGTTTCGTTAGCAACGGCGATGTCGCCTTCGAGCAGCGTGTATCTGGAGAAGTCTTTTAGTACGCGACAATTTCTCACGTAGTCCGGGGCGGTGAACTCATCCTCGGTGAAAGCGCTCCTTTCAACGTGGTAGGGTAAATGGGTTTGCGTGTCGAACAGCAGTTGCACCGCCATGGTATTACGGAATTTGCAACGATATTCTGTTTCGTTAGGTACCGACGGTGTGTAAATGGTGTCGACCATGATGTTTCCAGTGGCTGATATCCAGTATTTGGTCCCTGGAACACGTCTCCAATCATTCCATTTTGGTTCATCGTGAAACACGGTGATTATTGGTGGTACGCGTTGCGGCGCATACGCTGCGACGTAGTCTCGAGCGCGAGTTTTTCCCGTTTCGTAGACGTGTTTTTGCTCGAATTTATTCTGCGGTCGTTTGGTTGTTGGTTTGTAGACGTCGTCGAGGTTGGAAGGCGTTGTGGGGTGGATTGTCGAGGTGTCGGAGGCCGAGTAAGGGAGGTACCCGAGGGCGATTACAGAGCAAAGTGTCGGTAGAAGTGGTAACAACATGTTGATTCGCGACGATATTCGGATGTGGAGAAAATGAACGAATGAAAGATGGCCGGATACTGTGAAGTACATGGTGTGTTGAACTTCAAACAGGTTTTTTCTCTAGATGAATTACAGAATATGATATGATGTGTCAAATCAAACAATTAAACGATTCATCGGGTTTTTAATGCTAATTCTTAATGCAAGGAAATAACCTGATTTAAGTTTAACAAATACGACGTAATCGTTGATTTGCGATGTTTTCTTTATTCGTATCGTGGATTTTTGTTATCGCAGAAGTCATTACACGTGTTATACTGTCGACAAACATGATAAAATTAATAATTTATCGCCTTTGTTAGTCGCACGATCAGTTAGTTTAAGTAGTTTTTTTAGATAAATCTGCTGTAATGTTGTAAGACGAGGGGAAAAGCTGAAACATTGTTTTTAATCTATGTGAATTAATTACCTATTTAAGTGCGAACAAATTAACTTGAAATGAGAAATGACCCTGAAAATATTTATTCAAATTTTTTTATATCAATGCATTTTCAAACAAAATTTCAATTTTTTAAAATATTTTTTGCATAATTTCGACATTTTAAAATATTTTACTTGAAAGTAACCGCTCAAAAATTGGCGAAACTACTAACTATGATAGACAAGGGGAAAGGAGGGCGTCTCCTTTGTTCATGATTTTAAAAATGCGCCAATATAATTATATGAAATGAAAAATTAAGGCTGTCAGTTTAAATCAAAAATCCATTGATCGATTAATTTCACGAAAAATTAACCTGAGCAGATGAATCGTATAATCAGGTAGATTCAAATCAATTTCAAGTCGATTAATCGACTCGTTAGTTTTAATCATTCAACTCAAGTCGATTTGATAAGCGCAATTGATTCGGACCACCTGAATTTGATCAAAAATTCGCTCGAATTGATTTGTTTGAAAAATAATAAAAATGTGCATGGTAAAACTTGAACATTGAAAAATATCAACTTGATTTTTTTTTATGTTGCAGTTTTCTAATATTCAAGTTTAATTAATTTAAATCGTATGAGCAGATTGGAATGAATTTTCGGTAAAAAATCAATTCGAGTTGAACCGAGTCGATCAAGTCCCGAATCGATTAGAGTCGATCAAACTGATGTGAGACAATTTAGCGGAATGGAGTAGGATGATTGATTCAATTTCTTCTTGTAATCGAGTTGAATCGCATATCAACCGAATTTTCCCGATTTAATTAATCGATGGGTTTTCGAAACGTCATGAAAACCCAAAGATATATAAAGTAATTTCCTGGAAAAGAGGTCAGTTTGATAGGAGGGGTTTAAATTCGTAGGTTAGTTTTAAATTGGTCATCAGGCGTGAAAATCCGAGCAATTTGCCTGTAAATGACCAGAAACGACGAAGTATTTTACTGTTCTTTTGATTTTATAGCGTTAAACCGCGAGTGGTGGCACCATAGGGGAATCCCCGTTTTGATGACATACGAATTTCAAACGTTGCATATGTTACCTGGTATAACAAATTGCCTATCTAGTACTATGCCTTTCATGGTTGCATAATTGTACCCCTGAAAGAACAAAATATTCGCCAAAAACACATGATTTGGCGCACCGTAAGGGAATCCCCGCAAATAAAAATTTCAATTATGAATCGCACTGTAAAGGGAATCCCCGCATTGATAATATTGTCCAAGGGACGCACAGTGGAACAGATTCCTGTCTTTTGGGGAGTTTTTGAAGCCGCTGAATCCAAATTTTATGTCAGATTTACTCTCAGATGCACATGGACCCCAGGAAGGACGGGCTAAAATCAAAATTTCGGGTTATTTCAAGTTGTGTTCTTGATTCCCATAATTTATTATTTGATCATACGTACCTGTCACCATGTACCCTTTCTTGCGCGTGGGGTAACGCGGGGATTCCCTTCACGGTGTGACTCGAACATGCATTTTTAAATCGCGGGGATTTCCTCTCTACGGTGCGCCAAAACATAGAATGTGAGGGAATCCCTCTGCAGTGCGACCAGTATTTGCACATGTAAATCGCGGGGTTTCCCCCGCGGTGCGACCACTCATGTCACTTGAGGGGTCTGCGACTCATGAAGGGTTATTAGACGTCTAAGAATTATCCAAAGGGGTAGACAAAATAATTGTTGAAGTAACACTCGATAAGTTTATCTTGTATGTAAGACGTGTCGAAGTGGACATAGTGGAGAATTTTAAAAAATTTTTTTGTTCTTTTCGATGAAACAGTATCTCAAGTTTTTCTGAAAACGTATTTCAGAGTGACAAATAATGATTACAAAATATTGAAAGGGATTTATTGAATTACTTATTACAAGGCTAACAATTCAACTTATTTCTACGTGCATTTAATTTACCAGTAAATTGTATTTAAACTACGTTGCATTTGGTGATAAGCAAACAAATATTATCAGATGGATTATCTGTACTCGGCTGCTGTTGATATCGGGAACTTAAGAAAAATTGCAATTACATACGTTCCCATTGCAACTGTTATATCCTCCGCATCCCGGTTGTTGGCAACCCAGTGCGCATCCTCTGTAACAATTACCGCTTATGGTTTGACCGTGCATCATGCAAAATAACGATCGTCGAGGTCTCGGTTCGTTCTGCTCAGACGACGGAGCGGCCAAGGCGAGATTGAGCAAAAGAACGGCGACGAAGAGGAAAACGATTTGCTTCATTTTTCTCACAAACGTACGGTCTAATTCGAGGATTATTGCTCGGTAGATGAACTTTGAAACTTTTTTTCGAAGTATGCTTTTAATGATATTGAAAACGTTCGCGTATTTGGTGTAGATAGTACTTCATCGATTACACTTATTTATTGAGATGTTCGATTAAAATGTGGTTTTTTCTGAGGTTTTGCTGCTGGTGAAAAATAATTCAAACTTGTAGTACGCATTAAGTAAATCTTGTTGATAATTGATGGAAACCGGTTGAAAAATTTTAATGAGGTGATAACGGTTATGGCGGACTTGTTATTAGGCAATTTAATCGGTTTTGTAGTTTCGTTAATGGGAGTTATCTTTCAGCTTGGATTACGCGGGCTAAGGTTGAATGAAATTTACAACAGAATTGATTGTCGAGGTAGAAGGTTATTTTTTGTTTACTGTTTTTACGTTTTTGAAAATTTTTTATGTTGAAATTTTTTAATATTTAAGTTTAATCAATTTAAATCATATATTGGAATCAATTTCGGTAAAAAATCAATTCGAGTTGATTCAAGTCAATCAAGTTTGTCAAATCAATTTGAGTCGATCAAATTGATGTGAGACAATTTAGCGGAATGGAGTAGGATAATTGATTCAATTTTTTCTTGTAATCGAGTTGAATCGCATATAAATCCAAATTTCCCGATTTAATTAATCGATTTTGTTTTTCAAATCGTCAGTTCTAAAGAATGCGAATTGAAGTTGTAATTGAATTGTGGGAAGTGCTTTAAAATTATTGAAAAAAAGAGTGAAAAAAATCAGTATTTGGTGAGTCGTGCTGTGATTGAGTGTGAGGAGTTGTTTTGGAAGAGCGATTTTGTTGTTGAAGGAGTATACAAGTGTTTCGAGCTCCTTTTTTTCCAAGAAGACTTGCATTAGAAAATTACCCGACTAGGATGTTAAATTCTTCCTCCATTGTCAACTTTTTTCATAAGTTAGTCAAACAACTAACATAATATTATGTTGTCGTTAAAAAATTTTTTTTTATTATTTTTCAATTTTTTTACATTTATTTTTTAAATTTGTGTTACTAACTAACATATTTAGTATTGCCAAGGTTTTTCCAATAATTCGCAGCGGAAAAAACTTTGATAGCAGTTGAAATATTAACTTACTTACGGAACCGACTACAATGTAATGATCGTCTATCTGTCTTCACGATTCACATACGCCTTTGCGTAAAGGTGCTCCGAAGTGCTGAAAGGGCTGGAAGTTGGTGTCGTCGCTATCGAAAACCCAAGCGTCGTCGAGTTGATGGTGGTAATTGTCGTTGCGTGCATCGTTATCGGTTCCGCGTAATAATAACGAAGCGGTTCTGTTGAAATCGGTGATTTTATCCGTGCAAGTATTCGTGTAATTTGGGGCTCTAAACTTGCGTCTGTCGAAACCAGTTTGACTCACGTGGTATGGGACTTTTTTGTCGAAACATATTGTCACATCTTTGAGAGATCGGCAAGACAGCGATATACCTTTTCCCCTGGTACAACTTGCGGTGTGTAGATGAGCAGAACATCAACTTTATTTATTGGTTTCCAACCTATTGTGATGTTGCCTTGCCATTCTTCAAATATTGGTCGCTTATTGAATACGGTCACCATGCTTGGCATTCGACTAGGTGGGTATAGATAGAGGTATGATCGGGCTGGTAAACCTCTCTTGTAGACGTGTTCATCTTCGAATCTGGATCGGACGTTGGTGTTCTCGATGGAATCAGGTGTCGAGGTGAGTTCGTTTAGGGGTGTGTTCGATGCGGATGGAAGTATACAAGCGGCCAGAACGGTGGTTAGTGTCAGGCTGAGTAACATGGTCGATGGTGGCGAATTCACGATTCGAATTATTATAATTACGAAAAAGAAATAAAGCGGATTGTGCCGGATTGTAAAGATTATGGGAGTTGTTGAATTTTAAAGTGGTTTTTTTTCAATTTCAACAAACGAATAGAGAAATACAAGTTTACGAATCGTGTTATTTATTGAAAAATAAGTAAAACGAATACGGAATAATGATTATTGACCGAATGTTGAATCTCGAAAAGGTTTTTTATTCGGTTTCAACAGACAAAGGCGTGTTTGATGAAACGTTGGCAATCCGGTTTCAAGTTTCATTGAACAAAGTGAACTTTACCGTATAAAGAAATATTATGGAAATGATAAGTTTTAATGTGGTTTTTTATTCGATATGAATTTCAAAGGACAAAGAAGTTTTTCATTTGATTATTTCGTTGTAAATCGAATGAAATCAAAGGTGAAAAAAACTTGGATTGTATGCGACGGGCATTGTTCAATCGTTAATGCGCTATGAGTGATGTTTTGTTTTCATGGCGTTTCTGTGCGATAAAATGCAGCGGTAGAAGTGTATTCCTGCTTATGAGAGATAAGACCCGTTGCGAGTTTTTTTTCGCGTTTATGTGAATTTCGACGAGATTGGAGCGTTTAGAAGGGTGAGTGCGATAAGGGGAGGGGATTATTTTAAATGAGATGGAGAGGAAAGTGATATTCTAAAATCACTAATAAGTGAAATCCTATAAAACCTAAAAAATTTTGTGTACTAAATTTTGTTATGAAATGTTTAGTAGAATTTGAAGCAATTTTCAATGTAGTTACAAGCGAATCTCTTCAGGTGGCCTATTCAGATTCGAACGGGAGTTGGATTTTTGGAACGAACATGTCAAAAAACCTTGAAAACTAAAATTTTAGCAACCCAAGTTTACTTTTTGATTTTTTACGAATTTTTTAAGGTTGAAAATTACGAAATTTCCATTAAAAATAAGGCGAGTGTATTAAATGAGTCGAGTCAATTTGAAAAAAAGGCGGAAAATCTTACAGGATATGTTTATTGAGTACCAGAAACGTGCACTGAATTTCATATCTCACCAATTTTATTTTTTTTGGTGATCTCGTTTTTCCAAGTCAACGGTCAATTTTTCGGAGCATTTTAGGAGTTGTGAGCACTTGTCAAAATGATCGGCGTAAAAAGATATATTAAAAAAAATTACGAATTGATGAAAAACCTCACTTATGACCAATCACCATGATGAGTGTTTTTGGAGGGGGGAAGGCTGTCCTGTTGAATGTCGCAAACCTCACCTCTCTATCTCACGTAGTTAAAAAGCTATTGTCGTTCAAAAATTGAAAATTGCAAAAATTGACATAATTTTAAAAAGTTTTGGAAATTTTAATTTTTATAACTTTTGATCTAATTAAGATAGAAAGATGAAGTTTGCGGCATTGGAAAGATCAAACTTTTTCTTCTAAAAACATTTATTAAAGTCATATGTTATGAGAAGAAATTTTTGAATAATTCAATAAAAACGATAAAAATTTCACAATTTGAAACGCGTTTTCTTCTTTAATTTGTCATTTCACCCTTGAATATTAACCTAACACAGAAATCATCCACACTAGAATAATCTAGATAAAATTATCTTTCTCACAGAACAAACCGCATGTTTCTATCTATTTTAGTAATTGAGGTATAATTATTCAAA
>QBDW01005032.1:0-53010 GCA_003261595.1 Maconellicoccus hirsutus
GCATGTTTCTATCTATTTTAGTAATTAAGGTATAATTATTCAAAATCGGTTAACAAAAATGAAAAAAAAATTTTCAAAAGAGTATACCGCTGCCCCTGCGGACCGGGGGTTAGGCACACATGCATACATAGACTCAGTTTATGTTGCACAGTTTCTGGGTTGAAGGCCTTACTTCTACCCCGGAACACCCTGTATATAGCTCAATAATCAAAATTTTTGTATGTTGGGCACATCACCTAAAAACCGCTTTTAAGCGCCATTTTTCGGGCCCATTCGAAAAATAATTTTTTTTATCGTTAAAACACTTTTTAACGCGTTTAAGATATTAATTTTTAAAAAAAACTTCATATGTAATGTTTCAAAAAAATCGATAGTTTTCGCGTAAAAAAATATCAACTCACCAACGTTACGCCCGTCAAGTTGATACCGGCCGCTGCGTACTAGCGGGAAATCTACGTTAACGCGTTAATCGCGTTTTCTCGTCTTTCTGTGTGAATTTTCAGCGTTTGTTACGTCAAATGTAAGGGGGGGGGGTGGATCAACACTAGGGTGCTTCAAACTATCAACCCTCGACTTAAGATCTGTTTGCCGCTCGGTGCAATTCGTTGACAATTTTGCCAGATATACAATTTTTTAACGAATTTCTGATTGAAAAAAAAAAATAAAAAAATTCTTTATGTAGCCATATAAAATAAAGAGTCCTTTTGGGGGGAAAAAGTGTGACCAAAAATCTAGCATATGCATTACACATTTTGTCTATTTCGATAATTAAAGGGTCTTTAAAATAAAATGAAATAAAAATACATTATTAGATGTGATTACAATTTTTTAAATTTCCCTTTACAATTAAGGGTATGCATAAGTTTTACTCATGTTTTCCTGGCCAGGTTACGACTTCATATGCCTTGAATAAAAAAAATCCTAGTTATGGGCCTGTTCCTCATTTTTTCAGACTAAAACCCAAGTTATAAGATAGATGTAATGATGGTTACATAATAGATATGCCGAATTCAATAACGACGTGCAGGCATATAAACATCTATAGTGAAATATCCGCCAACACGCATTACAAATGCCAACACGAATCGCATAAGTTGTTCTTTCTGCGGTTTGCGAACGGTAGGCAGGTATTAAATGAGTGTCATTTACTAACATCGGTCAGGATTCCCTAGATAAGATATATTAAGGCCATTTCTCTTTCCGTTGTTTCTTGCAAAATTCCAATTACCTCTTTTTGCGAAAGAGTCGCACCATCTAGGGTAAATACCCCGTATACCTTTAACTAATCAACAGCGGAATCTGTGGATTCGTCCACTCATTACACGACGAAATAAATTTCATCCAGAATTGTAATCACTGTAGAAGCGCAGGAGACCGAAGGAGCCAGATTGTATGGTTTTTCAAAACAACTCGGTGCTATACGTTTGCCAGGATTTATAATCTGAAAAGAGGTCATTATCGTAACTTTCGACATTAGGGGAAAAATTGATTCAAATGATGCGACAATTTGCGCATAAAAACGATTCCTCGAAGACATGTTTATTAATTTTAATTTCGGCGTTTTTTGGCTTTCGCGGTGTTTCGATTTTCTTCAAATCTTTTACGCTAGTTCCGGTTTTAAATGGCGTTTTTTTACGTTATTTTTCAGTTGCCAATGGTAATTCGAGTATTTTTTTATAACGTACATGGCGTTGTTGTTTGCTGATTCGCATTTACCAAGAGTTTTTTACGACCTTTCGGGACACCATTCTTTGTAGTTTTTTCCTTTACATCGATGCTGGATTTTATTGATGAAAAAAAGGCGTTTAGATGAGAGTTTATGTATGTCGCGTGTTAGAATTCGTTAAAGAATTTAAGACCTTTGGAATTTTTTTTCATATGTGCTTTCCTTTTTCAAGTATCCTCTTTTGTACTTTTTTACTATTATTTTTTTTTTTTACTTATCGTTTTGCCTCGTGTTAGCTCCTTCGTGTTCACTGGTTTCTTTATTTTATGCGGTAAAATGAAGGAAAAAGATTTATATTTGATACGAGATACGAATAAGCATCGTTAAAATTAATCTGAATTATG
Source organism: Maconellicoccus hirsutus (assembly GCA_003261595.1). Classification (NCBI taxonomy): domain Eukaryota; kingdom Metazoa; phylum Arthropoda; class Insecta; order Hemiptera; family Pseudococcidae; genus Maconellicoccus; species Maconellicoccus hirsutus. The sequence goes on from QBDW01005032.1 coordinate 2,071, forward strand.
GAAGATGTGTAGGAAGCATAGGTGGTCGAAATTAACCACACACGACTTGATATAAATTTTATTTCTTGTTTCACCTTCGTGCCATGAGCTTCAGAAAGGATTACCTGTAAAGTTTCCTGGTACTTTTACATTTCATCACAAAATCCAGGAAATAATTATTGGAGCTGAGATTGGATATAGTTCTCTTTGTGAAGCGACACGTGATGGAACGTTTCTCTGTACCTTTAATATTATGTGTGTTTCTGAGCGTTATGTATTCTGAACCAATTTGAGTGTGTGCAAAGAACCCAAAGATATTTTGAAGGGGTTTTTGAAGAATTACATTCTCCGTTGTTTAGTCAAAGAATTGAGTCGATGTAAATGAATCCAAAGGAAATGGAATGAGTCGTATGCGTATAATACCTGATTCTGACTTACATTTTTTTTCTCCGAATTATCAACCGATAAATAAATTATTTTAATCATTTAAGCGAATTTTCTTTGAGTTATCGACGAAAAAATTACAATGTTGGAGGGTAAGCTTTCATCTTGAAAAAAATTATTTAAAAGTATTAAAAAAGATCCCCTTACAAAAGGTGAAAAAAAAACAACGGTCGTTTGAATTTATCATAGATATATATTCATCATGTCATATGTCAAATAACTTGCGCCTTGTTTTAGTGGTGATGCACGATGCATGTCACGGTGTCACGGCACATGTCATAGCTCCATATTTAATTGTTGCATGTATTTCAAAAACGACTCATCTTTTCAACCTAATTGTGACTTTAATGTATATTCGAATTTAAAGGGAGAAAAAAAATTAAAGATGACTTATATTACTTGGAAAAAATTTAAAAGGTACAATGTTGACGCGTCGTGTATCCTTGAAGTCTCAAGGATACCTAGTAATTTATTCAAAAATTGAAAAAAAATTTCTTTTCGTATCCCAACGGATATTAAAACGAAGAAGGAAAATACAATATACTCTCATTACATCTCGGCATGTCTGCTGTCTGGAATTTCCCGTTGATCATTTGGCATTCGCGAACGATAAAATTTGAATAAAAGTCGTAAATTGTGATGGTAAATCCGCCCATGTATGTTTTGCTGAACAGCGTGTTATGTTATTAAATTTACATATTGTGTGAGCTATTTAATGAAAACATTTCGAGATCGATAATCCGAAACGATTTTGCGAAGAATCTCATGGTATATGAAAACAATCGTGAAATAATGGCCAAAAAGGTAACGTAGTGTTTTCGCATAACCAATATTATCCCTAATTAGAGCATATTGTTGATATTCTTTATTTCTGCGGTTAAATTGATCCATTGAATAGCTTTATTCCTGAATACAACGAACTCGTTGCATAATACGCGAATACTTCTTTTCATCGAAACCTGAAAGCGTTTTTGATACGTATTCCTCGACGACTGTAATTTGCGAAATATTTTAATTAAACTTCACCACGCAAATATCCCAGTGGAATTAGTTTGAAAAAGTGATCCGACGAGATTTTCAATACGCAAGTATAATGCCAATATTACACCCTTTTTTTACATTTCACACGGACGTGTATTGTATTGAAAGCAAATCGTGTATTTCGCATTAGTATTCAAGAAAAGATGCATATTTTCGGCGGAAAAAAGAAACCAACATATGTTCACGTTTGATGGAGGAAAAAATGCAAAAATTAAACCATACTGGTGTTACGAAGCACAAAAAGGAACCCTTTTTTTGGTATTTTGTTTACAAATTTTCCTTATTAGGGAAATTTCCAAACGTTGTGGTTCCCCGAAAGGAGTTTTTTTAATATCGATGCCACGAGTAACGAGAAGTAAACAATTAAAAACGATCTGGGGGAATATAATTTATGAAAAAATAATCGCTTACGGTATAAAGAAATGCCTAAATCTTCATAAAAATGCGATTAATTTAATGGAAAAACATTACCGATGAAAATTATTTATGGGTTCGATAAAACATCTGTTTTATTTAGTCCTCCAAATAAACTTACTAAATGGTCCGGAAACGGTGAATTGTTATCAAAATGAAAAAAAAGGGTAGAAAAATGAAGTTGTAAAAATAAACTAAGTTATTTTGGAAAACATGGTGTAATTTATTAAGAGAAAAGGCCCTCTTTATGTAAAGATCATTTAGTACATGTACATTGCACATGTTCGCGTTACTAACGGACCTTGGGGAAGTTTCGCATTCGATTTCCATAGAAGAGAAAACTTTGTTCATTATCTTTAACCTGGCTTCTTCAGGGATGCTAGCTTTCACACAGGGTTCAGGGGTGTTGAATATTTTCGCCGAAATATTTATCCTTAGTCCGAATACAGTGCGATGAATATCGTTGATTTGTTGTCACATCAACGTTGATAAGGGTTGGCCGACGTTTCGCACTCGAACTTTTTTTACGAGGTTTTTCATACTTCATGTACCATCGGTTACTACGCACGTTTTATATTGCTATTCAACGGAAAAATGTTGAGTGATCGCGTCCGTTGCTCTCTTCAAGAATGTATTTACCTGAATTTTTCTTTAAAGGGTTGGAAATAATGTGCACGAGGTATTTTAGTGCGTAAGTTTTGTATTCTTACATGTCTATTTTGAAATTGAGTGAGAATTTAGGGTCTCGATGGCCTTTGGAGTGGAGCCATGGATATAGAATTTTAAAAAGATGGGACAAGTCCTTTTTTGGGTGGCAGGGACCCCCTAAAAATTTTTTCAACAGTAAAACGAATTTTATTGAAATAAAAGAAATGAAACCTGATTTAATTGAAATTTAAAAAAAAAACAATTTTTTTGGTCTTTTGGTATTTAGTCCAGTCAATCTAGCCCAAAAATGGCCTCGAGCTTGCGAAATGAGATGATAAGCTGAAATTTGGTATACAGAGTGTTCCGGGGTAGAAGTAAGGCCTTCAATCCAGAAACTATGCAACGTAAACTGAGTCTATGTCTGCATGTTTGCCTAACCATCAAGCCGCAGGGGCAGGGGTATACTCTTACAACAAATTTTTTTTCATTTTTGTTAACTGATTTTGAATAATTATACCTCAATTACTAAAATAGATAGAAATATGCGGTTTGTTCTGGGAGAAAGAAAATTTTATCTAGATTACTCTAGTGTGGATGATTTTTGTGTTAGGTTAATATTCAAGGGTGTAAATGACAAATTAAAGAAGAAAACTCGTTTCAAATTGTGAAATTTTTATCATTTTTATTGAATTATTCAAAAATTTCTTGTAATAACATATGACTTTAATTAATGTTTTTAGAAGAAAAAAGTTTGATTTTTCCAATGCTGCAAAGCTCATCTTTCTATCTTGATTTGATCAAAAGTTATAAAAATTAAAATTTCCAAAACTTTTTAAAATTATGTCAATTTTTGCAATTTTTAATTTTTGAACGACCATAACATTTTAACTATGTGAGATAGAGAGGTGAGGTTTGCGGCATTCAACAGGACGGTCATCCCCCCCCCCCCTCAGAAGCACTTGTCAAAATGATTGGCATAAAAAAATATATTAAAAAAAATTGCGAATTGATGAAAAACCTCACTTATGAGTTATGACCAATCACCCTGATGAGTGTTTCTGGAGGGGGGAAGACCGTCCTGTTGAATGCCGCAAACCTCGCCTCTCTATCTCCCATAGTTAAAATGTTATGGTCGTTCAAAAATTAAAAATTGCAAAAATTGTCAATTTTAAAAAGTTTTGGAAATTTTAATTTTTATAACTTTTGATCTAATTATGAGAGAAAGATGAGGTTTGTGGCATTGGAAAGATCAAACTTTTTCCTTCTAAAAACATTTATTAAAGTCGTATGTTATGAGAGGAAATTTTTGAATAATTCAATAAAAATGATAAAAATTTCACTATTTGAAACGCGTTTTCTTCTTTAATTTGTCATTCACACCATTGAATATTGACCTAACACAAAAATCATCCACACTAGAGTAATCTAGATAAAATTTTCTTTCTCCCAGAACAAACCGCATTTTTCTATCTATTTTAGTAATTGAGGTATAATTATTCAAAATCAGTTAACAAAAATGAAAAAAAATTTTTTTGAAAGAGTACACCGCTGCCCCTGCGGCCCGGGGGTTTGGCAAACATGCGTACATAGACTCAGTTTATGTTGCACAGTTTCTGGGTTGAAGGCATTACTTCTACCCCGGAACACCCTGTATACCTAGTATTCGATACCGCTTACAACATAGTAGTTCACTCCAGAACGAATGTCACGTTCGCAAGGCCCCTTTTTTGTGGATCTCAACCCCCCTAAAATCAGTTTTTTGCATATATCATCGGGAAAACTGGTTTTATCAAAAAAATAGTTTAGTTCAAAATTGAAACCCACTAAATTCTCTACAAAAAGCATACATTAAGAGTTAATGTAGCTGGCTTAGATTCCGAGCTACGTGCCATTGAAAAAGGAGCATTTTTCGTGAATTTTCAACAAAATTAGCATAAATTTAGTTTTTTACCTGTAACCATGGGAAAAAATGATTTTTCGTGAAAATGTGTAATAACTGAAATGAAAGATGACCAAATTCTCTACAAATTCGCTAAAAAAATTTAAAGATGACTTGCTTAGTTTTTGAGATACTAATAAAATAAATTTTTTCCCACAGTTGCGATAATGTATCAAAGTGGTCAAGTCATGACAACCACAATAGCGCATTGCAGCATTACAATTTCATTCAAATGACTCCTGGAGCCTTTCTGAATTATTAGAGGAAATTGATCACTCACTGGTGGAGCTGTCAGAATAAATGGAAACTGCAAAATTTGCTTTTTGGGATTCGATATTACTTGCAGAACAATTTCTGACACTTTCACTTAGACAGCTTTCTTGTTTTTGAATAATTTTTCATGGCCTGGTTTTATTAAAAGTTGAAAAATTTTAATTTTATTGAAAATCAGCTTGCGTACGAGTCTGCAACATGGGCATTTTCATGTCACTTTGCACGTATCCTTCTAACATGTTATCACTATGTATGTCATCATGACAATACCATGACGTATCAATATGACCGCTTGCTAGTCAAGTTCGTTAGCTTCAAGATGTTAATGGAGTCTGTTAGTAGGATTGCCTATGTTTTCTGATTCAACGGAGATAACGAAGTTACTGTTCGTGACATGTCATCACATGTCTTGCAACCATGATATGATCACATGTCACTCAGGACCATGACAGTGACGTGTTATCATGATAATACGCACCTTGTTATCATAACGTGTCATTACATGTTGCGATGACACGAATGTGTCGTAATCGTGTCATCACAACATCATGTTATCGTCACGAGTCACCATGACGTAATCATGACATGCCACCGTGACATCCGTAATGCTCGATTTCGTGACGACCTTTGAGCTCGTGTGCCACATTTAAGACATGAAAATCTCAGATTAAAAATACGTGCCTATGGGCAGTTGAAATTACTTCGTGTTTTTTATCCATCCTTTCCAAAAATTCAATTATTCTCGGAATCCGACTAGCGAATCGAGGAGGTTCTTTTTCGAGTTTTTTATGCATTTTCGATGTTTTCGTTTCCCTCTTTTTACAAACGAAAATTAGGTAAAACAAACTTACGCGACACTAATGAAATAACTTCTCGTAGCAAAAAAATGTTTAAAATTAGTAGCACTTTCGTTCTCGCGTAATTTAACCCGAGCCAAGCAAGATTTCTGCGAAGCATTTAACATAAAAATATCATAGTCAGATTTACGACTTGACGTTTTAACTTGGGTGATAAATTTTCAAGGTTGGAGTGAAGTAATGGTGCATATATGGTCTTGTGAATTAATTATCATTCGGGTACTTTAGGTAATAAGAACTTGACTGCGAATCGATGCAGCGTTAGTGAATTTTAGCAATTTCAATGGAACGATGGTATTCTATGGGGGGAGGGGGGTGGACATGTGGATGTACTGTGAGTTTTTTACGTATCATCGGAAGAAGCATAAAATGATAAAATATTATTTTGAATTTTTGATGTTTCGTTTCACATTGTAGAAAATGACGTAGTCAAAGTAAGAATTGGAATTTCAACGATTGTACCATTAATTTTGATTTTCTATCTTTGTCTATGCTACAAGTGATTTTAATTAATTTACTTTTCGACTTGGGTGTCATCGTAAAGGATCATTTTTTAACGAAGTGTTCGTTTTAATTCATTCTCGTGTATTCGTTTATCGACGTAGAGAACGAATAAAATATTTATTAAGACTTTAAAATCACGAAAAGAAAACGCCCTCGAGTTAATAATCGATTAAGAAAACTCACCATACGATACACGGTTTGAAAAATAACCATAAAAATACCTTCGTTATGCGCCCTTTCTCGTATTTTTTCAACTGTGTCGAAACAATGTAAGCAATTTTTAATCAACCGTAATGCTCGCATTATTTATTGTATAAATTACTCAAACGACCCACACCGAAGTCTGCGAACATTCCATCAAATCAAACATACAATATCGTATTCATCGACGCGGATGTGGCACCATCGATACAAAAATTTGATTAGTTCGTTGTCGAAGCTGACTTAATTAAAATGGTGTGCAGCTTTTTGGAAAAGCGTATTCGATGGAATAAAAAATATATAAATTTCCTTATTCTCTGACAAAATTAATATCTCCGTTAGATCGGTAAATTAAGTACCGTTTTAATGGAACGTTCTATGCAAATCAAAAGACCAAAGTTCCAAAGGTTTCCTCTAATTGGTATTGTTCATTTTGTAAAGATTTCGACGTTGAGTAATGGCAGGTGGAAAAAAAATGCCTAGCTTTGATAGCATCTTAAAACTAATGTTTCAGCTTTACGTTTATTGAAAATGTTAATCATGTTCGAGAAAAAGTTCGTCTTGAAAAGCTTCCCGGCAAATCGGTGTTTACGAAATACTCGGGAAATATTTTTTCCTTTGAAGACATTTCTGCTGTCGGATATGGTAAAAATGACTAGTTGCGGTGGGGGTTTCCTCGTTTAAATTGTATGAATCAGGAAATGATAAATACCACGAGAATAGCGTAACTTTTTAAGAAACTTTTTCACTTATAATTGAAACTGAGATAGGCCAAGTTTTGTCTCCTACGGAAAAAGTTGTGTTAAATACCGACGAGTTTTACTCTTATGGCGAACTCTTCGAATTATTGTTAGAATATACGTAATTTAACGTCGAAAATTTATTTTTATTGTTGTAAATATTCAAACGCATCTTTTCCATTGAGAGTTCCCTGAAAAATAGCCATTGTAAGTATAAAAATGAATATTATATGGCGAATAGATGAAAATGAATGATTATTACCAGAAAGAATGATACATTTGCATCATTACAAACGAATGAAAAATATATTTCGCCTGGTGTGCTCGATAAAACGCTCTTATATGAAGTTTTTCTCTCTATCAAGCTACCAGAGCATCGTATGCTGCGAATAAATATCAGATATGTTTGTATTTTACATAAATCATTCCTCAAATTGTAAAGCTCGGTCATAGCACTCGTAATATTTTATTGTTAAAATTGTAAGAAATCCAGATTTCTTTCCTCTAGTTTTACACGATTTAGTAAGTCGAAGAAAGTGGCGGATAGCGTACATTAATATTTTATATATACTGCATGATTCGTAAGAAATCTGACTCCTTCGAAGGTTAAATAGGCAGCTTGTTTTATTATGAGTTATAGTTGTTGTAGCAGTAAAAAATTGAAGGGGCGTGAATAACGATGTTTTGAGAATTTAGTGCCACATTTTTTGAAATAAATTTTCTCAATTTTTCAATTTATTTTCTTAGAGTTTTTTTGGCGTTTGAGTCCCTTTCAGAAATTGAATATTCAAATCTGTGAGTTGTTTTTATATTTCTATGGTTTTACAAATTCAGTTTTTAATCGAATGATTCAATTTCATGTCATCTCAAAATGTGTTTATTTATCAAATAGAGCTGTGGTTATTCCTGAATTATATAACTTTCTCGAGTAGTTATAGGAATTTTAGTACTTTGCTGCAAAAATTGGTTATGCAACCAATTCAAACTCGCGTTCGGCTTTAATTCGAGCGCTTGAGTTTATTGATGAGAGAAATTCATTTAAACATGAAAGATTCAGAATATTTACCAACTCTGAATTTTTCCCCGAAGTATCGATAGAACTCCTACAATTTTATCAACGTACAAACCATAAAATGAATTAAGCTGCCTATCGATGTTATCGAAGGAACCAAAGTATTCCCGAATCATCTAGTAAACAAGTAAATTCAAAGGTTGATACGAGCTTCGCAGCGAGTTAAGCGTATACTTTATGAAGATTAAGTGCCACAAAGGTAGCTTTACCGACGCGTTGATTTCCGTTATGCTCGTTGATTCGAATAAAAACTCGATTGGATAATTGTGAATTTGTAATGCTTTTCGATAGAAAATTTACTCGATAAACTTATCGTAGATTTTGAATTGCACTTAAGAATTAGAAACGAGCGAAGCTTGTATATTTCAGTACTACTTTCGTTTACTATTTCCTATAGATCGAGGATATTCATGTTTAATAGCGACGATGTAATTTAAGATGACAGAAAATTCTATATCGAAAAAGAGAACAGGCTGTGAATATGTTGTGCATAGTTTGGAAAGTTGAATTGCAGTTGGAAAAGTTTTGTATGGTTGAGTAAGTGCGTCGGGATTATAGAAAGTTTCGCACAAACGGTTTAAATGTTTCATTGTAAATGTGACTTTATGACTTCAAATTAATTATTTGTACTTTTTCAACTTCGAATAATTTAATAAATCAACTTACTTTTATAATGGGTTCGTTTGAAATTTCCAATTTGAATTTTTAGTCGGGTGAAGAAGTGAAACGGGTGTTGTTGAAAGTTTCCTTTTTTTTAGATGTTCGGTGCTTTTTTTTAATAATTTTACTTCCATCGAATATCGATTTTAGGTCTTTTTCATTGCTGAGTTGAACTTCGTCTGGAAAAAATTCATCGCTGGTGAAATGGAAAAATCCGCGTTTATTGTAAAATGGCGGAAATTATCGTAATTTTATATTCAAAAGATGGAAAAATGGCGAAATTTGAAAATTTTTTATTTTTAATAATTAATTTTATTTTGTTATAAAAATTATCAATTTTTTCAAACAACAGTGAAATGATTTGCTGAAAAATTTAATGCAAAATTATTTTTCTCATTTATAATTCAAAAAAAAAATAATAATAAAATATTAAATTAATTTCTTGTGGGCTCATAATTGTACCAAAAAAAAATTCATGGAGTTCTTTTTGTAAAAAAAAAATATTGTAAAATAGTGATAAATATTTTCCACATATTCAACACTTTGTAAAATATTGCAGCATTTCATTCTCAACGAATTTCCTTGTAATTGAAAATAATGAGCAAATACGAGAAAATATGATGAAATTACATCGAAAAAAGTAACCATCTTTGGCGAGTGAGTTAGCCATTGAGAACATGATGCGTACTCGTGTTTTTAATGTTACCATAAATTACGATATTGTTTATCGTGTCGACGTAAATGCCCGTTGGCATGATATAAAATAAATGATTTTCTTTCGGGTTTTATCTGAAAAGAAACCGAGAGTTCGTTGCTTATCGTTTCAGTTGCTAGCAACTTCGTTTAGTTTTTTTTTCTTTCGGAACGATATACTCCGCGAAACGCGAAGGTTAAGCTTTTTATCGAATCGAAATCACGAAATTATGGTCATTCGGAGCCTATTTGCGTTATACGAGGAAAAATTCTCTCTCTCGTGATGGCGATAATTTGGTATAAAAACATCCAGTTCCATCTTACCGCAATAATTCAAACGTTTCAATGGAGCTAATTTCAATCACAATGGATTGAACTAAAGTAAAATTAATTCGTCATTTGAATTTCCAACCGGCGATTAATTTTTCCAACGATGAATCAACTCTCGTGACCGAAATACAAATTCGAAAGGCCATCGAAGATATCGCCGAGCCGAAAATACAGGTCTATTTAGTCCGTTCGAAACCTTTGAACGGATCGAGTAAATTTAGACGAGAAAACGTGATAAAACTTCGTATAACGATTTATAAAACAGGGTTGACCCGGCGAACGAATTTTTACGCTTAAATTAACCTGAAAAAAAGCTACGAAAATTCTGCGAATAACCTGTAGAATATAAAAGCGAAAAACTTGGCTGATTCGGATTAAAGGCGCAAAAGACGAACAATAATTCGTGAAATTTAATACTCTTAATTTAAAAATTATACTACTTCGTATCCGATTAGATTTCCTTGGAAATGTAACAAAAAGCGTCGAAATTATTTAAAATTTTATTGTTTATTCACGATAGCGCGCGTTGAAATGTTTCATAAATCCGCTCGACTAATTATTTTGCATGTAAATAGTTCTAAAAATGAAAGCCCCTTGTCTCTATGGTTATTCTTTTGGCGAAATATAAAGCACCGCGAGTAAAACGATTTTCCCATTTAGAGAGTTTTCCTTATGGGAAATGTAACCTTTTACGCAACTCTATTGTTTGGTTTCCATGAGATTTCTGGTTAATTACGTACAAAGTACCTGTAACAATTTTCAAGCTTTGTTTCGCAGCGACCATAAAAGAAGTCACTTGTAAGATAAAGCGTGCTTATTTTTAGTGTGTGAATGTTATAAATGGTACGGAATGATGCGTAAATTTTACAAAAATCGTTTGAAGACATCCTTTGCTTGTTTGTGGGTTTCCCCAGCGAAGGGTTCATTTTATACGGAACATCTGTTGTATTCGTTTATTCAACGTATTCGATAAATAAATAGATAGTCTTTATTTGAGAATATATGAGACAACATGAAATGAATCAAAAATAATAATAAAATAAATGATGAAATCTTTATACAGAAAAAATAGTATCTCTCTATATAACGGTCCATTTCTGGTCATGGGTCTCCCCGAGCCACCACTACAATTTGTTGAAACAATCAAAACATAATAATTATACAAATAAGTGATGTACGAAAAGCCTCTATGGCCATTTTATAGCTCAGTGATAAATAGGATCCAGCAGCTTGAGATGCCTGTTAGACGCTGCGCTATACAGGGTGTTCCAGGGTAGAAGTAAGGCCTTCAATCCAAAAACTATGCAACATAAACTGAGTCTATGTATGTATGTTTGCCTAACCTTCAGACCAAAGGGGCAGCAGTATACTACTTCAAAATTTTTTTTTAATTTCGTTTACCGATTTTGGATAATTACACCTCAATTACTAAAATAAATAGAAACATGAGGTTTCTTCTGGGAGAAAGAGAATTTAATCTGGATTATTCTAGTGTAGATGATTTTTGTGTCAGGTCAATATTCAAGGGTGTAAATGACAAATTAAAGAAGAGAATGCCAAATTTTTAAATTTTTATCGTTTTTATTGAATTATTCAAAAATTTCTTCTCATAACATACGACTTTAATAGATGTTTTTAAGAGGAAAAAGTTTGCTCTTTCCAATGTCGCAAATCTCATCTTCCCACGTTGATTAGATAAAAAGTTGAAAAAATTAAAATTTCCAAAATTTTTGGAAATGATGGAAATTTTTGCAATTTTCAATTTTTGGACGACAAGGACTCGTGAACTATGTGAGATAGAGAGGTGAAATTTGCGGCATTGAACAGGACGGTGTTCCCCCACCAGAAACACTCATCAGAATGATTGGTCATGAAAGAAGTTTTTCATCAATTTGTAATTTTTTTTTAATGTCTTATATTCAATCATTTTGACAAGCGCTCACAAATCACTTTAAGGAATACCTTTTGTCTCACCTATATGTGACTGCGTCTAGTATGTAAAAGGGAGCTAAGGGTCATTTGGTCGAAAATTTTTTTTTTGATTCTGATCTGAAATTTCCTCAGCTGTCGAATGAAAGTGGTATCATACCTCAAAAGTGCTTCTTTGATTGTCAAATAGCCATTTTTTTAAATTGAGAAGGGTCAAAAAAAATGTTTAGGGTCAATTGGTCAACATTTTTTTTCTTGATTCTGATCTGAAATTACCTCACTTATCGAATAAAAGTGGTATCAGACCTCAAAAGTGCTTTTTTGTTGCCAAATAGTCATTTTTTTGAAGTGAGAAAAGTCAAAAAAAATTTTAGGGTCAGTTGGTCAAAATTTTTTTTCTTGATTCTTGTATGAAATTACCTCACTTGTTGAATGTAGGTAGTCTCAGACCTCAAAAGTGCTTTTTTGATTGCCAAATGATCATTTTTTTGAAGTGAGAAAGGTCAAAAAAAATTTAGGGTCAATTGGTTAAAATTTTTTTTCTTCATTTCGGTCTGAAATTTCCTCAAAAAGTGGTCTCAGACCTCAAAAGTATTTTTTTGATTGTGAAATAACCATTTTTGATGTTAGTAAGGTCAAAACAAAATTTAGTGAAAAACTTTAAACTGCTCTCCAATAAAATTTGATTTTTTACCCTTAGATCCTTTTTACCAGACGCAGTCACATGGCTGCAATGTAGTGTAAGTTGCTTGTTAAATACATTGAAGGGGTACAGTACTTTCATAACACCGTGTATGTTATCAATTCGATTAAATTTTTTAAAATTATTCAAAAGTAATTGCTAATTGAATAATTTAACTCATTTCATTAACTATAAAAGTGTGAATTTTTCGCGTTCCATGTACTTGAAGTATTTCAACGTCTTTCTAGTTCTCATTACGAAAACATGCAACAAGTAGCTGAATACGTTTTAAAGTACACGAAACGAGCTCTATGTGAACACCTTTTAACGTGTTCATTTTTCAACGATTACATTTGGACGACTCGACTTTTAAAAAACGCCGACATGCGAATGTCATCTTTGCATTTTCAAGATGCTAATTCATTTAACGAACTTCGGATATCACGTAGGAAAATTAGTAGCAGTTACGACTCCGTGACGTTACGACTTATTACTCATTACCGAACTATAATTTATGCTACGTTCGTCCTACGCAAGTCTTATGAATTTATTCGAGAGTAAATTTCGCATCGTGAAAGATCGCCCCGTGTCATTAATTGCTGCTGGAGTATACGCGTATCCAAGGGGTGGCAATCGTTGGGTATTAACGTCGTGTACGCGGAAGCTTCCCATCGAGATGGCTCGTTTCCGGCTTTTCTCATATCGTTATGTTTTTATATGACAAAAACATTAATGAGATTTGTGTCCTGTATTGGGCGACGAATAAAAGAGGTGTTTAATTTTTACATAAATCATAATCGTTAAACGAAATTGGTAATGTTTTTGTTATTTATTACGCTACAGTAATCAACGATGCGAACTCCATCATTTCCAGTAAATCTGATGATTTATTATCGAATGACGATAAAATTCGGTCAGTTGGAGAAATCACGGGGGTGGGTTTTTTTCTCCCTCGATGCGTCGAATTTCGATTCGGCGGTGCTACGAGTATTGAGATTTTATCGAATCCTACTGCAAAGGAAAAGATTTCCGAATGGATTGACGATGACGTGAAATTAGGTGTTTAATCGGAAATAAAAAAATAACATTTTTCAATTTTAAAATAATACATTTTCACAAAGGATCTGAATTGACGAAAATATCGAAACCTCGATATAGATGAAAATTGATTTTAAAAAAATTACGAGGGGGTTTGAGTTCGAAGACATAATCTACTTATGGAGTAATTTTTCAAAGAAAACAATTATAATTCTTTTAAAATTAAAGAGATTATTATCGATAACTTTATACTTTTATCTTTTTTTATTTTCTACGAGCTTCGAGTATGCTTAGGAAGCGCTCGAAATTTCGTTACAAGGAAATGCGTATTCCAAATGAAAAATCTCAATTTCGCAGAAACGAATTTGTTTTTAATTAATAATGTAAATAAACGAGTCGAATGGAAGATTTCAAGTCGAACTTTAAAGATTCAATTTATCCAATATCACGAACACGAGTTTTTTGAATTACATAAAAAAGCAAAACTTGGATGATTTGTTTGTGCAGGTGAATTTCCCAATTTCCGCGACCTACTGTCGTGCTTTCGATTTTTTTTACTTTTTTCGCGAGATATTGAAAATAAAACTGGCGATATTTTCGATTAATTTATGAGAATACCTTTCGATTGTTTTAAAAATAACTCGCTTCTCTAAATGAAAACGAGTTTTTTGAATTTTACTAATAAACCTTTCTTTATGAAACAACACGATTGAAAAAAAGTTTTGCGAATTTAAACGTCAACGGTTCTTGGCATTTTTTGCCTTGATTTCTTTGTGAAATTTTGTGAAATTTTTCAGAAAGCTTGGTTACCTATATCGAAATGTTGAAAAATTACGACATTACGTTAGTTTTAATGTTAAATAAGACCATTTTTTCCCATTGTTTTGATCGTCCAAATTAAACGTTGACTGTTTAAATGATTTCATCTCTTTTTATCATTTTGATCGCTGGAGAAATCCAAGAATTGCGAATTTCCTCGATGAAATCACGTCGAGAAATGATATCGTCATATTGGAGACTTAAACATTTGAATAAATTGCAACGTTGTCTCTGCGAAACGTCTTTTTTTAAATAATGCCCAACAAATAAATTTACATTATACGCAAACCCCACAAAACACTCAAGCGGACATTTTCCATTCCTTTTAAGTGACGTTGGCACGAGGAAAATACACGAAAAGAGCGAAATTCATCTGCGTATACAAATGGAAAATAAATAATTAATAAAAATGAACGCTTTGCGTTGGTAAATCATTGTTAATGAATTTTGCCGGAAAACAATCCCTCGATGATGGTTTTAATTTGACCTTGTTAATTCAAACAAGGATGTAAATTATTTTCAACGCGTTGTACGTTCTTGTTCGGGGAGAAAAAATTTCTTAAATTTTGTTTTGTTTGTTGTAAAGGAAATGAAATGTTGAGCATACAGAAAATTAACCGTTTTTTAAATTTTTTTCTAGTTCGGTTAATTTTTTTGTTTTTAGATGAAATTGTGGATATTTGAAGGGTGCCCAAAAAATGTCCGAGCTATGTACGTTTGTGTTTGTGCAAAAAATTGTGAATTTCACGAAAGCGCGTTAATTTTATTAAATAAATCATTTCGGTGTATTTTTGAGAAAAAAATAAATAAAAGTCAATTGTGAAATGAAGATAATTATGGGTTTTGGGTTTTCTTTACGTTTTGGAGAAATAAAAAAAAATGGAAAAAGTTGATTTTTTCATATTAACGATTTCACTCCGAAGTAAAATAATATTTGTACTTAAGTTGAAAAAAAAGGCTCGTGGTTTTGTAGCCTTTGGATTGAAACAGCGAATACGGATTAAGGTATCGTGACGATGAAAAAAATCGCGCATCGTGCAAATGTTAATTTAATGCGAAAACGTTAAATGGAATTTTGATTTTTCTCCTCTTGCCATAAAAATAACAACGTGATAGGAATAATGATTTTACATCAAAATTACACTATTGAGTGGTAAAATCAACGGCCCTTATGTTTGATTTTTTTATAAAGAAGTAATCCCTTCGAACATGTGCTACCACTAGAAAACTGCGTCTAGAGGAGGAAAGAAAAGGCGCGGATTAAGAAACTGATTTATTACACCTGATCGCTTCGCCGACGAACAGATTTTCAGTCGATTTGTTGGCTCGGTTTTTGAGAATTAATAAAAGCCGGCGGCGGGACGTGGTGATGAAAAATTCACACGTGTTTGGTGCGTCGGAGTTCGCCGACAAGATTAATTTTCGAGTTTCGGCGTTTGCGAAATTAAACGAGCAATGTACCATTATTTACATCAATTAAGGGGGCTTTTCGATTAACCAGTCACTTTTATACAATTTAACTAACTACCTGAAATGTGTCGTAGGGTGCTCGTACCATGTTATCTAGTTTGACGATACGTATCAAAATGTCCGACGCGTAATTAATGATACGCGTGGTTTTTTTTCTTGGGTTTGTTATTTTTACGTCCAAGTGGAAACCTAAATTTCACGTGTTTTTAAATACCCACGTATTATGTGGCGATGTATTTCAGTATCGAAAAATGCGTTCGATTTTGATGTAGCGTATGCTGTCAAATTTTGTATTTCGTAATTTTCCAGTTTGAAAATTAAAACGAATATCGAATGTCTAAAAAACATTTCGTCGACGAGGTTTATTCGATTTTGACAGTTTCTCTGACGGTTTGTTTGTAACGCGAGTTGAAAAATTTCACGAAAAATAGACCGTGTTAATTTCCACGGTATTTGTAATGTCGGAGTGCTTTTTTTAGCTTTTTTATTCGGCCATTTTTCGTTTAATTTTTAAATGTCTCCGTTTCGGGAATTATTTTTGGAGATTTGTCGCGTTGTATTCAAAAATAATGCATGTTGAACGAATGCTCTTCGTTTGATGACGTAGGAGAAATTTCAAAATAAATCAAAGAATCGAACTGAATCAATCTTGATTTTATTTTAAGCATATTTAATCGCATATTTCATCGAGAAGTAACGGTAATGTTAATAAAAAGGATCCTTCTCGGTACGAGGCGTATATTACCAATTTATTTGTAGTAGTCCAAAAGGTCAGTATGAGATAGTGGCTTGAAAGGGTTGAAATTTGGGACCTGTCCCGAAAGTTGGTGTGTATAGCCCACTTTTCAGAAACACCAACCTGCCAATCCTCCGTTGCTTCTTTTGGGTACAGTGAAAGCTCTAAGTTTGGAGCTTTTGGTGAACTTTTCGCTGAAAAGGTTGAAGGTTGAAAGTTGAAAGTGATGATATCTTGTAAGACTTTTCACAGTGAATCCGAACATACTGGTGTACACTAAGAGGCGCCAGATCGGGGTAAAGGGGAGAAATTTCAAAAAAACGACTATTCCCTCGTCGCGTTTACGTTCAAAGCCGAATTGTTGTGATAAAAATTTTTTATAAAAAAAAAGTAATCATGATAGATAGAAAATGCACGAAATTTCCTTTCCAAAGATACTTTTTAAATTTTTCTAGCATTTGTCGCGAAGCCCAGGCGCGAGAAGAAACTGAATCTGAACTCCAAAGACCTTAAGAACTCATCCAGACACTCAAACTAGTACTTTGAGCTCTCTCTCAAACCGTATAACGCCTTTTTTGACATAATACACCTTTTTACCATTTTCTATAACGAATTTTCCTGGTTGAGAAACATACACCTTTGACTTGACGCCTTTTCGGTGTCCAACTATTCTACGTATCAATTGTTTTTCACCAATGAAAGAAGAGTTTTCACCGCTGCTATGAGCTGCTATGATCACCACTGGAGAATACGATTCCACTTCAGATTCATCATTCTGCTGAAAACCACGAGCCACCAACCATGTCTCGTGCCATTCGATTTCTTTGTATACGACCTTTGTAGCGGTAAAAAGAGAAAATGTTTTTCTTTCGCAGCGAAAATCGACCGGCAAAAGAAATAAATTAAATAAATGGAATAATTACTTCGCAGCGAAAATCGACCGGCAAAGTATTTTCATCCAATATGTGAATAATAAAAAAAAAAAAAAAAAAAAAAACAGGAAAAATTAAAACGAAGAAAAGAAAAATCTATTTTAATATATCATCTTCATGAAATTTCGCGGCCAAACATAAATCAAAAACAAATAGGTAAAATAATCAAAACAAAACAAAATAGGTAAATAAATTTAAATATATTTTAAAATTTTAATAAGACCATAACACCTTCTTTCTTTCTCGTTGCATATTTGTAACAATAGTATGTGATAATATCTCATATCGCTTATCGGTATTTCCAACAAGAAAACATATGTACGTTTGTATGCCAGCGCCATCTATTTGAGTGCAATCGTACTACTGTGCCGACGTTGATAGAGGGGGATCGAAAGTCGGTCCCTACTGAACCGACATTACTGCTCTGCGCGCGCAGAACGAATACGCGCCTTATCCGGTTACCAGTTTATTTGCTTCCAGTGTTGCCAGGTTGGGCTACGCGTATTTTTAGCCAAATGAGGTACTTCGAGAAGTACTAAATTCGCATTTTTGATAACTCGATTGTTTATTTTCAATTTAATTCTATGATTACAATTTAAGGTGCTTCTTTAAAAGAAATGAGGTCTTCAGAATTTCTAGAACTTTTGTCTTCATCCAAAAGAGTGTTTTTCAACTGGAGTGATTTTACCAATATTTGTAATATTTTTCTAGTTCTAATAATTAAACCAGCTTCACGTAGGATTTCTAACAGAAAAAAAATAACGCTGCCCTTTTCACGGATATTTCGACATTTAAAAGAATATAATATTTAATTAAAGTGATTTGAACACAGTGTTCGTTGTAATTAAAAGTATCATCGAGTACGAGCCTATCGAACTATAAAACAAAATAAGCTCGTGGAAAGGTTCGAGTCGCACAAAAGAATTAATTTTTCGAGTCTTTTTCCGCCGAGATTGTCGCCATTAAAGAAGGAAGCTCCTAAACGAGAACAAATTAGTGCTAAGTCCGCCACGAAATAAATTCGCACCGGAGAAAAAAACAATTTAAAAGTGAAATAAGAGGGAATTAACCCGTTTTCACGGGGAAAATAATTTACCGCGAGTTTGATCTAGCTTGGCGCGTGAGATTTCACAAGTCCAGCGTGTTTTCGATGATTTGACATACTCGAGATGTTTTATGTCGATTAAAAATTGAGTGGCTAATTTTTTGAACGACGGTGGCAATCGAATGATTACAAATTTACTTAAAATATAATACGATAATGAATACTATAAGATAAACTAGGTTGGCATGATCCCGAAAGCTTTTCCGATAACTCGTAATCCGTAACCTAATCCATTTCCAAGCTACTACTCAACGCGTTCAATTTTATAGAAATCAAGCGAAGCCTATAAATTGGATAGTATATAACCTTTGTTTTGGAAAATTATATATTTTCTCAGGACAGGCGACGAAGCAGCGACAAGGAGGAAGATATACGTGGAGTTAATCTGGCTAAAATATAAAGCCTGTTAAATTAAAATGTGTCAGTTTTCTCGCCTTACCGCTGATACTAAATGAAGATTAAATCTTTTAAATGCAGACACGTTAAAGTCAAAAAGCAAGATATTAATTTCTACGTCGATGGTTTCGCGTTATAGCCTTGAAAGCGCCACCGTGGTAGTTTCTCTTTTGGGAATTCAATGAGTCAAGTACCTTTTCTGAGTATGAAAAAAATGCTTTCTCTTTGACCACTTTTTTCCACGTTTCTTTTCGTTCAATCTTCGCTTCGATCTTTTTGTCGTTATGGTCTGGTAGTCGTAATGTTTCGAATCTTTTAGGGAAAATTATACGATGAAGTTTGCATTTGAAGCGATGTTTCAAAAGTGACATTTGAGAAAGGAAATCAGATGCAGTATTGGATTTGATTAAAGTTGTGCAGTTTTCAGAGTTCTGCTGAGATTTCCGTTTCGTTGTTCAATATTGTAAATATCTCATTTGCTGATGCATTATAATTAAACCTTGCGAACTGCGAAGCATATAATAAGCTTTCGTGTTTCGATTTGTAATTACAAAGAGTATAATTTACGAGTCGTGAAATTTTATTACCCCTTTTTTCGATACGGTTCTGCATGGAGGATAAATTTTTATGGAATTTTGACAAAAACTTATACGAGTTTTTATGCTTCTTTTCTGTGCACTTTTTACGACTTATTCGAGAAAAAATTTTCCATCTTGGGAGACACCAAAAAACGTAGTTTTTCAATTACCTCCACAATTATAAAA
The DNA here is from genome assembly GCA_003261595.1 of Maconellicoccus hirsutus. Classification (NCBI taxonomy): domain Eukaryota; kingdom Metazoa; phylum Arthropoda; class Insecta; order Hemiptera; family Pseudococcidae; genus Maconellicoccus; species Maconellicoccus hirsutus. Next base: position 21,737 of record QBDW01005032.1, read on the forward strand.
AAATTACTTTCGTTGGAAAAATAAAATAAACATTTAAATAAGGTCATCGTAATGCGGCTAAAAATGTTTTGCAGACGGGAAAAAAATGAGCATTTTTTTATCATCTATTTTTTACTGTTAAATCCTCTTCGCCGACGGGGAATTCGTATTTATATATTTTACTCGTAGCCGCGCACGATAAATTGTTTATTTTGCCTTGTTTACCATCAACTAATCCTTGTCCTTAAAAAAATACCCGCTGATGTTGCTTTTAATAAAACTTGTCTAAATACGTGACCGCTAACAGCTTATATCATTATACGAATTGAATTTTTTTTTTCACTTTAAAGTATCCACAATCCAAACATGAAAAATTCTTTCGCCGTGTAGTTCTCGTGTATGTAAGTTATGCGCAAAATAAGCTCAACGAGAATGCATTAGAATGTTCCATTATTGAAAAGTTAGAAATGCTGGGTTAATGCAGGCGGAGCTGTCAGAAGAAAAATGAATTTGCCAAACATTCGCAGTTAAAGGGAAACTTTTAAATTGAACGTCAATCTCCAAGATTTTAAATATTGTTTAAATATCCTGCCCATGTATTGATTTTTTCCTTTTTGATAAATTTTCTCGTATATTATCCCGCGTAACATTTCATGTTTCATCATAGACCAGCTAATCTTGTTGGGTTTCAAGATCGTGAGCTTTTTTTGACGTACGATACAATATTGAACTTTTCTCGTTCTTTTTTTTTACAAAATTACAAATACTTTTTCACAAACTTGTGCCTGGAAATATTCAGCTTTATGAGTGAACAGAGAGGTAAAGGGTGAAGAAAATGAGAGCAGGGGTAGCAAAGTACCTAGTAACTTTTTTATGAGTGACGACGGTCGGAGCAGTGATTGGGGGAGAGTTTTAGGACGAAAAATTTTCACGGTTTTTCATCTCTTTTAAACTGATTGACATAGTTGAACGAGGTGAAAATTTTGAAACGTTGGAGCATGACGAAAATGAAATTTTCTCAGAAAATGACCCAGTAGCGAAAAAAAATTCTTTATCACGTGTCTAATTTGGTTTCAATCAAATCTTCACCTTGAATTATAGAATTTGTGAAAAATTGCACACACGATGAGTTTACAATTTTCAACTTTTTTTTGAAAATTTTTCTACGACCTTGAAATGTGACGTGAAGCATTCGTCTCGATATTCTGCAGCATCAGCCTATTTTCAACTAAAATATTAAATCTGGCAACGCTCCTGCTTCTTCCATTTTTTTTATCCAGTTCATTAAATTTATTTGAATGTCGATTTTGAACGAAGAAATTGGAAATTTTATTTGTATTTTTGTCCCAATATTTTATTGTTTCGCTTTTATTAAGTTTCAACACAAAAATTGCGACGTTGCCAAATATAATATTTCTATTTTCAATCCTCCTAAACGATAAAGATTTCTTTATTAAATCGAATAAATTTGAAAAAAATTGGAAAAAGGTAGATAAGACATTTTCACTGGCCGAGGTGATAACACAAGACTCATGAATTGAATTTTTAGCGATTGAATTTCGTTAAATGACGTAATTTGATTCATCCGTTCGTAAAATGAAATCAATTGCGTCACTCGTGCATTTTCACTTACGAACCTAATCAGGTGATTTGAAAATGATACAACACAGCAATAAAACTCTGTTCAAGAAGTAAAAAAAAAGTACAGAAAATTGAAAAATCAAAAAAAAAAATTGACAAATACAAACAACAAAATTACCTACACCGGTCGTGATGAAAAATAGGATCTCGAAATAATTTGTAATATTTGCTACGACAAATTGAAACGTTATTTTGCAGTATTTCTTCGTTCATAACCTTCAAAAAAGAAACTGAAGCAGACATAATTTCAATTCTTCAATCATCCTGGAACTTGGTAGTTTTTCATCGTGCTAATGATGCACGTAGTTCGACAAGGGTTTTTACCAAAAATACCCTTTGGCGAAGGATCCGTATAAGACCCGTTCAATTTTCACTTACGTCCGAAGTTGTACATAAAACGTATTCGTGTATTGCAAACCTGAGTCGTAATCAAAGAAACGAACGTACGCTTAGTAAGACACGTCCACTCAGGCGATATTTCTTCACGTTATACGAGTTTCCTTTTGTTCAGTTGGCTGGAAATTTCGAACTCGTTTAATACACAGTGTAATCACCTTTTTTACTACGAAATACCTCATATGTGTGAAAACAGTGAGGTTTTTATTTTTAATATTTTCATTTCGGTTTAAAATACGACTTAGGTGAATCTAACGAAATAAGCTTATAAAATATGGAATAATTTCCCTTGAAAGTTGAGTTCATATACGAATGAGCTGTTGTGAAAATCTTGTTTTATTCGATTCAATTTTTTTCCTACAAATCGCTATTATTTGACTTGAAAACGTATAAATTAAAACTTACGTTATAGAAGTACGCTGGAAATTTTTTTTCTGAATTAATTTCAAGAAATAGTAATACGAATTCAATAGGAAATTTTTTCTTCTACAAAATGACGTTTATATTAGAAAAATAGAAATAAAATTCGAGTTTTATAATGGAGGAGAAAAAATGGAAAAAAATCAGCCTTATTACGTATTAACATCGTATATATTTATTCTTTTTTATATACTTTCTAAGTAACTTAAAGAGTTCGAGGTTAATGAAAGCGAAAAGTTTTGCGTCGAGTTGTGCACCGTATATGAAAAGGCTTTTTAATGGAATTGCCTCTTTTCTAATTCAATTTTATTCATCATCGAGCTTGATTCATATATCAAGATACAAGTATTAAGGCGAAGAAAAATATTCCCAAGTCAATTTCACTCGCGTAGATGTAGGTATTATTTTATTGTATAAACGAAATTGCAATTTTTTTATTTATCGCACCTCGTAAACTCGTGGGCTTTTATTTATCAAAAAAAATTTTTTTTCAATTTTAGTATAAGAAATTTTTTCTTTCCAAGATTGGAAATTGTTTTGAAGAGGTATTGAAAAAGTAATGGGGAGATATGTAAAGACATTTTAAATGGAGATTTTTTAATATGTGGTAACATATTTTTTTTTTGACATTTACATTTCATCGACGAGAATGCAAGTAAATTGAAGAATACATGAAACATGGTATTATGTGTTTTATGCGAATGTAGAAGGCTAGATGAAGTAATACCCACGCAGCTATCAGTGATATCTGCTTGAGACCTGGTTGGGTGGTTTTTTGAACGAGTCAGGTGTGCTGAAGTAAACACATGTCGAATACTATTTTACCATTTTACATCTGCGATGTCATTCACGGTAATAAGTGTATTTTCCGATGTGTTAGAAGACGTATAACTTCTAAGTATATCAACTTGGACGTGTATGTTCAATGAGCGAATTTCCAAGTGCAACTAACACGTATTGACTCCTTTGGCAATTTTGCTTCTTCCACCTTTGCAAGTTATTCGATGAGATTTTGTCGAAGTAGGAATTATCATATTGATGAATATCATACGTCGACTTACAAATAATATTATCTCGTGGAGTTTTCTTGGAAAAGGAATCACATCTTTTTCACGTTATTTACGGTTTGTATCCGCAGAATCATTTTCGCTTGTTTGAAAAAATATTTTTATTTTATAACAGAACGTTAATGAAACTTGTATCCGATATGAACTAAGGGTTCGGCATAAAATCGGTAACTTTTATATGTCAAATTGTGGAAAATTTGATGAAGAACATTTTTAGTTATTATTAATTTTTTCATAAATCCATTACATCTTGAGTTACAGATAAAACATTGAAAAATCTCCCAGATTTGCCAATTATCATCGAACTAATATGAGAGATTTTTCAACCTTTTGTCTGTAACTCAAGATGTAATGGGTTTATGAAAAAATTGATAATAACTAAAAATGTAAGAAATTTGATAAGAAAGATTTTTAGTTATTATTAATTTTTTTGTAAACCCATTACATCTTGAGTTACAGATAAAACATTGAAAAATCTCCCAGATTTGCCAATTATCATCGAACTAATATGAGAGATTTTTCAACCTTTTGTCTGTAACTCAAGATGTAATGGGTTTATGAAAAAATTGATAATAACTAAAAATGTAAGAAATTTGATAAGAAAGATTTTTAGTTATTATTAATTTTTTTGTAAACCCATTACATCTTGAGTTACAGATAAAACATTGAAAAATCTCCCAGATTTGCCAACTATCATCGAACTAATATGGGAGATTTTTCAATATTTTGTTTGTAACTTAAGATGTAATGGGTTTACAAAAAAATTAATAATAACTAAAAATGTAAGAAATTTGATAAGAAAGATTTTTAGTTATTATTAATTTTTTCATAAATCCATTACATCTTGAGTTACAGATAAAACATTGAAAAATCTCCCAGATTTGCCAATTATCATCGAACTAATATGGGAGATTTTTCAACGTTTTGTCTGTAACTCAAGATGTAATGGGTTTATGAAAAAATTGATAATAACTAAAAATGTAAGAAATTTGATAAGAAAGATTTTTAGTTATTATTAATTTTTTTGTAAACCCATTACATCTTGAGTTACAGATAAAACATTGAAAAATCTCCCAGATTTGCCAATTATCATCGAACTAATATGAGAGATTTTTCAACCTTTTGTCTGTAACTCAAGATGTAATGGGTTTATGAAAAAATTGATAATAACTAAAAATGTAAGAAATTTGATAAGAAAGATTTTTAGTTATTATTAATTTTTTTGTAAACCCATTACATCTTGAGTTACAGACAAAACATTGAAAAATCTCCCAGATTTGCCAACTATCATCGAACTAATATGGGAGATTTTTCAATATTTTGTCTGTAACTCAAGATGTAATGGGTTTAAAAAAAAATTAATAATAACTAAAAATCTTTCTTATCAAATTTCTTACATTTTTAGTTATTATCAATTTTTTCATAAACCCATTACATCTTCAGTTACAGACAAAATATTGAAAAATCTCCCAGATTTGACGATTGATAGTTATGGGGTTAAGTTTACTTTTCGCGTTTTTTTCTTGTAAACGTTGCGTTCTACGTGAACGACGTTGATAACTCAATATTTAGGAAATTTTATAAGGAACATTTTTAGTTATTATTAATTTTTTCATAAACCCATTACATCTTCAGTTACAGACAAAATATTGAAAAATCTCCCAGATTTGACGATTGATAGTTATGGGGTTAAGTTTACTTTTCGCGTTTTTTTCTTGTTAACGTTGCGTTCTACGTGAACGACGTTGATAACTCAATATTTAGGAAATTTTATAAGGAACATTTTTAGTTATTATTAATTTTTTCGTAAAACCACCCCCTAACCCCCTTTGACTTCACATTATGAAACACCGCTCACCCGTCAATCAAAAATACCGTGTTTTGTATGAACCCTCAACTTATTTTTTTGAACGACACTTTAAATATTCCCTAGGTTTCCCTGTTAAAAAAATAATATTCCTATCAAATCGGCACAGGATACAGTTTTCTTCTATGCGCTCCCCTGCGCCCCCCCCCCACTATACAACCTATTCAATCGGTAGTTTCGTCTTGAGGGAACTATACATGTATCGATTTCACGTGGGTAACTTTATAATTAAAACGAAAAAATGAGGTAATACATGAACCAAATGCGAAACCGTAGTTACCTCATCTCATCACACCAAATCGGAATTTCATTATTGAACCACGATATCGGTGTTAATTCAAATTACATAAATTGAACGAGGATCTTCAATTAATAAACCTCGATGCTGGACCACCGAGTATCCAATACGCAAAATCCACACACGAAAGGCGAAGGTTAAACGAAACTTAATTATTTTTACGGCATTAGGCTTCCACGATGTAAAAATGTAATATAACGAATAAAAAATTCCATTTCCATTATAACATTCTCCGTAACCCTTATGAAGTTAACATTTTTAAAACCTTTTCGCACCTTTCCAAAAACACGCAGATGTTACACCGTGAACAATGAAGATGAGAATTTATCGAAGAGTAACTAGTCCCAATGAATACCACTAAATTCCTTCAGTTTTTTCTCCCATTTCATACGTAACCAATTTTTATGCAGTTCTGTCACGACTAACGTTTGAAAAGTTTCAAAATACGAATGTAAAATGAAAATCTCGAATAAAGTTTGCAAATTTCCAAATGAAAAGTGAAATGTATTTCGTCGAAAAGTTCCAATATTTGATATAAAATCTTATCTCGTGTTGGAAATTTAATACGAAATTTAATTTTGTTTCAGGTTTCAATTATTACGATTTGTCAGGATCCGTGTGAATTTTCTCGTCAAAATCGGCTACTTTTTGTACGCATTTTAGTGTTTATATCTTCCTGGACTGTTTGCATGAACTTTCTTTATTCTTATGCAATTTTGTGTCATTTTAATGCTTTCTTTGTATAGAAATAACGGATCTGTATTTTGTCAAAGCATCGGATCCGTTTATAAATCGATGTTTTTTTATATTTTTAATTTATTTTTTATATTACGCCGGACTTTTGTATGTTTAATTTATTCAAGTCGATACCGGAATTATATTGTGTATTTATTAGAAAACAAAATAGAACTTCAAAGTAATAGAAGCATATTTTACATCCATGAAGCTGCCTATTTTCTTAGAATTTTTTCTATTTTACTCGTAGATTTATTGCTCAGATTTTTATTTGAAAATATCACGAAATCAACGGAATATAAATTATAATCAAAGAAATAATACAAAAGAATATCGAATAACTTTCGATACAAAGAGCCCTTGTATTGAAAGCTATTGGTATATTCTGTTTTTATAATTAATTTGTGATTTGATTATGTATTCATTGTAAATACGGCCGCGACCTTTTGTATGCAATATGTACATTTTAAGGAATACTGAAAATTGTGTGATTTGTATTATTTATATGTCGTAAGGTAGTAATAATAATTTTTGTAAGTTACCATTGTAATATTCTTGCGCATAAAATTACTTAATAAATTATTTAAAATGTCTCATTTAGTGATTGTGAACGGTATTGCTCAAATTTTTACTTCCCTTAACCCCTTGTCCTTCTCAAAAAAAGTTGTCTCATTTGAATAAGAAATGAAGATCTGAGATCTAATACATAGGAACGTAAAGAAAACCTCATATTGTTTCAATTTTTGATATACAGGGTGTTCCGGGGTAGAAGTAAGGCCTTCAACCCAGAAACTGTGCAACATAAACTGAGTCTATGTATGGATCTTCCCCCCTCCCGAAATACTCATCAGGATGATTGATAATAAGTGAGGTTTTTCATCAATTCGTAATTTTTTTTAATATATCTTTTTATGCCGATCATTTTGACAAGTGCTTCTGGAGGGGGGAAGACCGTCCTGTTGAATGCCGCAAACCTCACCTCTCTATCTCACATAGTTAAAAAGTTATGGTCGTTCAAAAATTGAAAATTACAAAAATTGACATAATTTTAAAAAGTTTTGGATATTTTAATTTTTATAACTTTTGATCTGATTAAGATAGAAAGATGAGGTTTGCGGCATTGGAAAGATCAAACTTTTTCCTTCTAAAAACATTTATTAAAGTCGTATGTTATGAGAAGAAATTTTTGAATAATTCAATAAAAATGATAAAAATTTCACAATTTGAAACGCGTTTTCTTCTCTAATTTGTCATTTACACCCTTGAATATTAACCTAACACAGAAATCATCCACACTAGAATAATCTAGATAAAATTATCTTTCTCCCAGAATAAACCGCATATTTCTATCTATTTTAGTAATTGAGGTATAATTATTCAAAATCAGTTAACAAAAATGAAAAAAATTTTTTTTGAAAGAGTATACCACTGCCCCTGCGGCCCGGGGGTTAGGCAAACACGCATACATAGACTCAGTTTATGTTGCACAGTTTCTGGGTTGAAGGCCTTACATCTACCCCGGAACACCCTGTATATTCTAAAACATACGTTTATTTATCGGATAGAACGATATTCTTACAAGGATTTTAGTACTTTTTCCTGCAAAAATGGGTTATGCAATATATTCCACTTATTCAAACGTTTTCTTTGAGCCTCTCGTGCTTTCATCTCGCTTATTATTTCAGCGAAGAATTTCTCAAATAGCGTCGAAAAGTTCGAAAAACATCTCAGGTATGGTAATAGTGACCGTGGGAAAATGCATCTGCGGTGATGGATACTCGATTGGCATGGCGGCTCGATCACGCGTTGAGAGGTTATTCGAAAAGAATCGTAAGAGAAATATGTAAAGGAGAAAAACGCAGAAAGGAAACATTGGGTATTTTCGCACATGTTAATGCGGCAATTAGTTAACAATATATCAACGTCAAAGGTTAACGTGTATTTTGAGCAAAACGAAAGAAAAAAATTGCACGGTTGCTCGAAAAAGAACGTCAAATACACTCGAAGGCAGTACAAGAGATTTACTTTTTGGGAAGCGCATTAAAAAAATAATACATACCGTCGATAAATAACATTTTCACAGCGCGACAGGGAGCTTTCGTAGAAACTAAGGAAAAAGGAAATCTGTGAGAACGACTGTAAGTTAATTTTGCCTCGTTAAGTTGTTTCCGTTTTCCCTCGAGTCGAACTGTATAACGTTCATAGTGAGACATAATTCGATAACAAACATAAGCCGATGAAAAAATACAATTTCTTCGAATTATTTATCTTTTGGTTTCTTTGCAGCTGATAAATAGGACACCGAAATGGAATATTTGCTAAGTCGACCTCGACAATTCATCTCGGCGTTGGGTAAATTACACGTCTACCAGTTGAAAAACCCTGTCAAAATATTCAAATTTTGGTTTCCTCATCGTTACAAAAATATCCATACTTTGTGCATCTTCAAAGCTCTATTTTCCGCTTAGTTTTCAAAGCCAAATAAACAATGTGAGATAAAACGGTTCTTAGTTTTATAAAAGCTCTTCACTAATCACTGTCGTAAACATCTTTTTTATCTTCATTTCCGCAGGCGCAAATAAATTATTTATTTAAATAAGTTATTTAATCGTTTTATAGCGAAGAATTTTCAACCTTTGCTGGAATTCTTTTCTTATTTTCTGAGATGTTTCATTCTTAATTTTCGCCTGGAATTTTAAAATATTCCTTTTAACTTTTCGCCTTTATAAATGCTCGAGAATTTTAGAAATCATTTATTGTTTGTACAAAGACCCTGCTTTTTGATTTATTAGCAACGAACATCTTTGGGTTCGACTAATTACCTAAAATTGCCTATTTATAGACATTTCCGTGTCTTGGTTATAGCACACGAAATGCGAAAATTGTAACGAAATCAAGCATCATGAAAAAGAGTAACGAAAAAACATCACAAATACGTCACTGTCATGGTGACGTGTCATGAAGAAGAGTGACATGTGATCATGCCATGTAATGCTGGCATGTCATAGTCATGTGATGAAACATAATTACTGTAGTGACATGTCATGATCATGTCACGGCAACACCATCATGTTGTGAAAAAAATGACCAAAAATCATCAGAAACATGCCATTGTCATGGTGACGTGTCATGAACATGAGTGACATATGATCATGTCATGTAATGATGACATGTCATGGTTATGTGATGATGACACATTATTATTGTGGTGACATGTCGTGATCATGCCATGCAACAACATGTTATGAAAAAAATGACCAAAAAATCATCACAAACATGTCATTGTCATGGTGACGTGTCATGAACATGAGTGACATGTCATGGTTATGTATTGATGACACATTATTATTGTGGTGGCATGCCGTGATCATGTCATGCAACAACATCGTGTTATGAAAAAAATGACAAAAAATCATCACAAACATGTCATTGTCATGGTGACGTGTCATGAACATGAGTGACATATGATCATGTCATGTAATGATGACATGTCATGGTTATGTGATGATGACACATTATTATTGTGGTAGCATATCATGATCATGTCATGGCAACAACGTCATGTTATGAAAAAAAAAACAAAAAATCATCAAAAACACGTCATTATCATGGTGACGTGTCATGAACATGAGTGACATGTCATGGTTATGTATTGATGACACATTATTATTGTGGTGACATGTCGTGATCATGTCATGGCAATGGCGTTATGGTGACTCATCGTGATGACGTGCCATGGTGCTGTAATGTGACGGCATGCATGGTGATGTGTCGTGATAACATGTCAGAAATGTTGAACAACGACGCTTCCTTTAAAGAGGGCTCCCCTCGTCTCCTCTCAACGAATCTGCAGCCAATTCAATCATGTTTTGTTCATACCATAACTACTGTAGCGATAATAACTCTGAACTGTCAAAGACAAAAATGAACTAAGCGTAAATATTTTGGGCTTCCTCCTCAATTTATGCTTGATACTTATTAACTGAGATAAATTTTTGAAAAATTGTCTATATTATTAAGGTATTTGGAATTGATTGGACTCTTCCAAATGGAAGCTAAGCCCTGAGCAAAGTATCCCTTCTACACTCTTCTTGACGTCTCCGCTTAAATTAAATACGCTCGTATACAAAATGACTGAAATTGTATTAATAATTGATTTTAAAAAAATTACCATAAATACATTGAAAGTAACCTTACAAGTTACAATTGGTAACATAAATGAGGCATACAAATTACATGGCGTTGACTGCAACCCATTTAACATATTCCGAAACTCTGGTATAAATATCTGGAAAGGCGGGAACCAAAGCGCATCCGGTCAATCCATAACTGACGATACCAACAAGTACATGCTTTCCCGTTTCAGTTTCTATGCTCAGAGGTCCACCACTATCTCCCTACAGCGATAAACACCAACGTCGAAATGATTATTGCTTGGAGGTGTTACATTATAGCGGAATAAACTTACAAAGCAAGTTCCTTGCAGGACTGGAGGTGCGGCGCAGATCATACCAGGTCCTACGCTTTCCTCGATGATACGAGAACAATGGAAATTGGATACAACTTCGACTTGAATCTTTTGCAATATTGAGCTCGGCGTACCCATGGGATATGAAGTTATACCCCATCCCACAACTGTGGCTTTTTTACTGGTGTACGTTTCATCTGCATAAATTTCAATTTAATATTTACAGTACGTGTTGCGCTTCGAGGCTAAAAACACTTACTCGGATCGGGTAAACAAATAGGTTGAATGTTATCGTTAAAAGTTACAGGTTCACTTAGCTCCAATAATGCTATATCGTTATCCAATAAAAACGGATGGAAATGCGAATGATACAAGACTTGTTTTACTTTTCTGGAAACATGAGCCGTTTCGTTGGTAGTCATTAAATTATGATCTCCGAGATGTAAAAGTAAGTCTTCAATTGGGGTATCTCGCCTATGTAAGTATTAATTAGCGTCTACTTTTAATATAATTATAATAATGCGAGGGACTTACGTTAAAACACAATGCGCCGCCGTTAGGACGAAATTTTCATTTATTAGAGCTCCGCCGCAAAAAAACATATCGTCTAGGGCGATGGCCACTTGCCAGGGAAATTCATTAATCCCTGTTTCCACTCCACCGACTATTCTCCTTTCGGCGTTATCTTTTTTCACAAAAGTGGGCGGGTGACCTATTCTTTTTTCTTGTAATAAATATTTTTTTGTTGAACCTAAAACGAGCAGGTAAAATGAGATGTTTTAATTACCATCGTTCCGTTTCGCGAAATTTAATTATGCTTTGAATTCAAATCGTAAGCTATTTCTGAAAATCTCAATAAATTCGTTATTTATAACGGTGAAAAGAGAGAACTATATTTATCAAGTATAATGAAAAAAAAAACGTCTGTCGGAATAATCCTCGATTTGATAATTCTCGCGTAATTCACGTCGCGTCATTTCTCTCTCGTAGTCAATCACTCTTAACGACCTCCATTGACAAGTGCCCACTCAGGTGGCCCTTTTCATAGTATCATCATAAAGATAACTTCCCACTGATGTCATACTTACTATAATGATACATATTAAAAATTGGTTCCGGGTAATTCCACCAAATATCGTTACTAGATTTACTTTCGATTTCTTCCGGTTGAAATGAAAATGAATACCTCGTGTAAGTCGGCGTGAAGTGGCTTTCAGATGGAGTTCGATCGCTGAATGACACGCCGCATGTGCGTGGCGCTATGACAACGCAAATAATTTTTACGTGCAAATCACGAAATTATAATTTTTATCGAACGAATATATCTACCTTTGAAGTTATTAATCTCGTTGCATGATAATTGAGTCAATTTAATTTCCCAATGGTACGTTACGTCATTTTGAATGAGCAAGGCTATTTTCAGCGGTCGGTTTTGTTTGGGGTTTACAGCGACTGTGGCTGAAAGCAAATAGTGAAATATGTATATTTTAAAATTAAAGGGTTATTGTCATACTGCATTCTTACTTGTGTAACCGCTCAAAGGACCGCATTGTCCTGTTGTCGGTCCATCTACAGAATTCAATATGTAGATTTGATCTATATCACAAACGCCTCCGAGTTTTCGAGCTAACGTCACGTGTAAATATTCGACTCTACGATTAATTAAAATATTAAAGAAATTATGGTCTTGATTTTTGCAAGATGAAAAGAAAGTAAATGGAGATCCTAAGTAGTTTGAAAGTTCACTAGAGGATCATGAAGATGAGAATTTTTTAAAGGATTTTTCAATCAGTAACTTTTAAGAGCCGTCGAGGTGGTGTAAGGGAGGCACTTCGCCATAGGTCCAATATTTTTACAAGATCTTGATAAAGTTTAAATTATTTAATCATACATACAATTTCTCAAAGCTTCTTTTAGCATTATGCACGAGGGCCTAAATAACACTTGACCCGGGCCCATTTTCGTTCTCAACAGTTCTACAAGTCGTTGGAGGATAATAACCGACGTTATGTGAAGGGGCCCCTCTGTTTTGGAAGAGCCTGATGAATTTAAAATTATGTGACAATGTAGATAATTTCTCGTAATTTTTTTTGCATCATGCACAAGTCACAAGGGTCCAAAAAACAATTTACTTGGGCTCATTTTTGGTCTCAAGGGGTCTGCATATTGTTAAAGGATGACAATTGACATCATGTCAAAAGGGTCTCACTATTCTGGAAGAGCCTGATGAATTTAAAATTACGTGACAATGCAGATAATTTCTCATAGTTTTTTTTGCGTCATACACAAGTCACAAGGGCCAAAAAAACAATTGACTTGGGCTCATTTTCGGTCTCAAGAGGTCTGCATATTGTTAGAGGGTGACAACTGACATCATGTCGAAGGGGTCCCGCTACTCTGGAAGATCCTGATGAATTTAAAATTACGTGACAATGCGGATAATTTCTCGTAGTTTTTTTTGCATCATGCACAAGTCACAAGGGTTCAAAAAACAATTGACTTGGGCTCATTTTTGGTCTCAAGGGGTCTGCATGTTGTTAGAGGGTGGCAACTGACATCATGTCGAAGGGGTCCCGCTACTCTGGAAGATCCTGATGAATTTAAGATTACGTGACAATGCAGATAATTTCTTGTAGTTTTTTTTTGCATCATGCACAAGTCACAAGGGTCCAAAAAACAATTGACTTGGGCTCATTTTTGGTCTCAAGGGGTCTGCATATTGTTAGAGGGTGACAACAGACATCATGTCAAAGAGGTCCCGCTATTCTGGAAGAGCCTGATGAATTTAAAATTACGTGACAATGCAGATAATTTCTTGTATTTTTTTTTTGCATCATGCACAAGTCACAAGGGTTCAAAAGACAATTGACTTGGGCTCATTTTTGGGCTCAAGGGGTCTGTATAATGTTAGAGGGTGACAACAGACATCATGTCAAAGAGGTCCCGCTATTCTGGAAGAGCCTGATGAATTTAAGATTACGTGACAATGCAGATAATTTCTTGTATTTTTTTTTTGCATCATGCACAAGTCACAAGGGTTCAAAAGACAATTGACTTGGGCTCATTTTTGGGCTCAAGGGGTCTGTATAATGTTAGAGGGTGACAACAGACATCATGTCAAAGAGGTCCCGCTATTCTGGAAGATCCTGATGAATTTAAGATTACGTGACAATGCAGATAATTTCTTGTAGTTTTTTTTTGCATCATGCACAAGTCACAAGGGTTAAAAAAACAATTGACTTGGGCTCATTTTTGGGCTCAAGGGGTCTGTATAATGTTAGAGGGCTATAATTGGCATTTTGTCAAATGGGCCCAGCTTTCTTAGACGTTGATAAATTTCAAATTTTTTGATCATACTGACGATCTCTCGCAGATTCTTTCATCACTATGCACAAAGGGCCTAAACCACATTTGACCTGGGACTGTTCCGCAAATCGTTGTGGGATGACAACCGACATTATGTCAAAGGAGGACCCTGCTATTCTAGAAGAGCCTGATGATTTTCAAATTATTTGACCATACGGATAATTTTTCACAGTTTCTTTCAGCATCACACACAAGTCACAAGGGCCCAAACAACACCTGACCTGGGCCTATTTTGGCTCTCAACGGCTCCTTATATTGTTTCAGGATGACAATCGACATTTCTCAATTATCAGATCCTCTTCGAATTAAACATCAAACCCTCACAACATAATCGGAATCGAATAGAAAACGATATTACTTCTACGATCGAAATACCTCACAGCGCACGTTTCCTTTCTCAAAATCACATCGTAATCGCAAGCCAAACTGCCTTGCGATTTAGACGACGAATTAGGAGGAGATCTGAAATACGATACACGTTCCGAAGACGAATCACCGCACGTATGTGAAACTGTAACATAATCGCTTTCCATTACAATTAACGTCGAAATCTTAAGACTGTCTCACGAACGTGAAACTCACATGTACAACAATGTTGATTTTTCTCTTGTTTACAAATGTTTCCAATAATTCCTGCACGTTTATGGCACACTTCTTTGGTTAAACAAATACCATCGTTTTTATTCGCAACGCATTTACTGTCTTGTTTCAGTTTAGAATCAGTCATACCATATTGGTACGAAGTATCGGGTATATCGTTCGAATGCAAACTATTATTATCCGCTTCCACGACCACTGAATCTTTATCGGCGATTTCGTAAACTGTGATAAAAATTATAGCCTTTTAAAATTCGACCTTTATTCGGAGACATCGATGGTGAAATCCTAAAAGCCTCTGTAAACATCTATAATAGCCATTTTGAAAAAGCTTTTTATCAAATTGCGGAATTCCGCGGTTGCCTTTAACGCGACGATGGCCGCGAATTATCAATTCGTTAATCTAGAATAATCGTAGCAACCGAATATGGTATCAAATAAACACAATTATGGTTAGAATTTCATCAAATATTGCCGCGTATCTATAATCAAATTACTCCCTACGAGTTCATCACTTGTGTTGCGGTTACTTGAAGGTTACAGGTATATACCTGTTTAATGAATGTATCAATTTAAAATGCTGATTCAACGTAATTGATATACAAAAGCTTGGTTATTACGAGTAAATTCTCGTATTAAGGTTTAATGCTTGAGGCGATGAAAATGCGTAACTATCTTTATTCTACATTTAAGACAAACGAGATATATAGTAAACAAGAGATACTAATTAAATTTCAGTTTGACATATTAGAAAATGTATGTTTCATGCGAAGAGTGTTATTTGAAGTTGAAACAAAATTGGAACTTGATCAAGAAATATCAACGACTTTTTGGTCATCTTTGAAAAATCTACCCAATTTGGTTGTTTGTATTAGTTGCAAAGGGGCCCACAACCAATAGCGATTTACGCTTTCACCCTTATAATTTCAAAGTCAGATTACAAGTTTCTTTCACACGACGAAATGGAGACGTCATACTGGAAAGTTTCGAACAACGAATCACCATAGATGCTTATTCTGATATGTAATATGATAAATTCAACCAAAACAGGGACTGACACCGATCATGGGTTGTAACAAAAATTCAAAACGTTGTGAAATGAGAAAACTCCTATCGTCAGCCAAATCAGGCACGTCTCGAATGTGGAATTGTTTTGGAAAAAGACAATTTAATGTTTATGGTCGTACAGAGTCGTACACACATGTACTTTCCATAATTCAGGCTTCTATAAAGAAAGTCGAGATTACAATTAAAAGTTGTGTTTATGCCTGACATCCTTTGTGATTTATACTACATAAAAGCAAACCTATAAATTACATCTTGAAGATTGTGTAAAATGTAGTTTGCGTTTAAAGGACCAACTTTCACAACATCGTGAAATAGAGTTGAGTAAAATAAAAACAAAAAAGCCTCGACACATCTGTTACAAAAGGACCTCTTAGGACAACCTAACTTTCGTCGTTTCTTCCACAAAACCCAAATGGATCGTGTTGAAAGGCCAATGTTATCATGTTCCTTGTAATAATTAAAACGAAAGATGAAAGATGTAACGCGATAGGACATCTAATAAATAGAAAATTTATTCTATGTTTATTCTTGAAATCATTATGTTATTTTTGAAGCATAAATTACAAAAAATATTCCATTGTATGAGTAACCATAACTTCCTCGTAGTAGTTAATTTTCTTACAGGTCTACAATACGGCAATGCCAATCAATAATTAGATTTATAAAATTAATAAAAATAATTTTTTTAAACTATTTTATTTGTCGTTTGAGCACCTAGCATTTCATATTAATCTTCTGTCTGTTGCATCACTTAACTAACCTTTTCTTGGACTTTACAATACATAGGCATATTCTCGAACGTACAAGTTCCGCCAATTTACCCTTCTTAAAATGTAAATTCGCCCCAATAGCGATTTATGTAAATTTAGTCTCATTAGCGGTATATGTAAATTCGCTCTCGGTAAAATTCCACACTCGTTCTAACCGATCACGTGATTTTAGTACCGCTCAACAAAATCTTGGCCATTTTTTTCTTATTTATCTTTCGACTAGTAAATTCGTGCACCGTTTGCAAGCTGTCGTCATATAAAATGCTGACACCCTCCTGGGTGTGGATCTCTTCGGTATTAGAATCTTAAACAATAATATCGCTTTCACTTTTTTTCAAGGGCTTTATTAATTAAAATTTCACCTTGGATGAAAAAAAGAAACTTTAAAAGTTCATCTTGTAATTTCTTATCACTTGATTATCTTTCTCGAAGTGTAATTCAAGGCCCAGGTATAGTTCTTTGCCGCCGTAGGCAACCTTCAATATTGCCGCCCCTACCTCTCAACCCACCCTCTAACATATATTTGGTAAAAAAAAAAGGACGTAGGTATACTTATATAGGAAAACATTGTTGAACAAAAACACATAGGAAATATTTTCGAGCAAAAAACATAAGAATTATAGAAAAACCTAACAAGGGAACTACTTGAGGTGTCCGGCTCGGATTTGAACGGGAGTTGGATTTTTGAAAAGAGCATGTCAAAAAAACCCCAAAACCAAAATTTTGGCTGCCCAAATTGACTTTTCGATTTTTGGCGAATTTTTGAAATTTGAAAATTACGAAATTTCGATTAAAAATAAAGAATAAAAAAAAAGAAAACTCGAAAAATAATTTTAAATCACGAAAGAAATGTTTTCCCCTTAATTCAAACCCGCTGAATCCATTTTTCTAGGACAGGTTTTTTCATATCAAAGCATTACAGCAAAAAACCTGCCCTGGAAAACCTACTCCAGGTGTCCGGCTGGAATTTTCCGGAAATGTTGTCAATTTGGTTTAGTAGGTTGAGAATAAAAGAGAACCAAGTTTTTAGCTGCCCAATCTCAAATGGACGCCTTCTGGAGCATTACAAAGTTCCTGGAGAAAAATGGAAATCGCGCTGGAGGCTCCAGAACGGCTCGCCGATGCGATTTTCGGATTCAGCGGGTTTGAATTATGGGGGAAAACATTTCTTTCGTGATTTAAAATTATTTTTCGAGTTTTTTTTTTATTCTTTATTTTTAATCAAAATTTCGTAATTTTCAAATTTCAAAAATTCGCCAAAAATCGAAAAGTCAACTTGGGCAGCTAAAATTTTGGTTGTGGGGGTTTTTTGACATGCTCTTTTCAAAAATTCAACTCCCGTTCAAATCCGAGCTGGATACCTCAAGTAGTTCCCTTGTAAGAAAAAGTCGTAAGACAATAACATATAGGGAAAAATTTAACAAAAACTTATTAATTTACAAAAATACTGCTTAAGTATTTAATTTTTTTTTTAGTCAACATTTTTTTTGTTTCCTAAAATTGTTTTCTGATTTTATAAATATATATATATATATTTTTTTTTACAAAAATTTTGCCGCCGTAGGCACGTGCCTACCCTGCCTATTGGGTAATTTGGCCCTGTAATTCCAAACATATGGAATCAAGAAAGGACCAAGGAGAAGGAAAAAATAATGGAAATTTCTCATCTTCAACTACTTAACACACACATCACGCAATACAACGTTGAGGAAATATTTTCCATTTATTCCAAACCCAGTGACTAAAATTCAGCTTCAGTACTAATGGTCACTTTTGACCATAAGTTAGAACATTTCGTAAGTTATCCAAAACTAGCAACATGCGTTTGAAATATACAAGAACACAGGCGCCTGAGTTGAGAAAATTTTTCCACGATAACCATCAATCTTGTAAAGTTAAACTATTCCTTAACGTGACAATTTCACAACATAGGGCGAAATTTCGAAAAATATGAAAAAGCCGGCGTATTTATCGCCACGAATAATCGACAACCGCTGGAACGCTACCTCCTTCGAAGCATAAATTGAAGAAGTTTGTAAAGGAAAAGCATATGAACTTACTTTCATTATTTTGTATTCGGCGTTGAGCTTTCAAAGGTTTTATTCGTTTAAAAGTAAACTTAGACTCGTCTTGATTGAATATTCTTGTTGTATTCACATGACTTCTTCGCAATGGAACCCTAAGCCTCGAACGAGTTTCCGGACCGAGTGTATCTTCGTTTAATATAATAATAGAGCATGACATCCTGTAAGCATCGCATCCAAAGCATTATAGTTTTTATCGAACACTCGGCATTTAAACACGTGCTTGCGTGTTATAACGTGTCTCAATCCAACGTGAATTTTTGACATCCAGTTCGATATCGAAATAAACCGTGCAAAGGTGTGAATCCAAACACACAAAGGAATCTCGCCCTCGCCTAACATATTAATCAAAGAGTTTTCCGCTGGAAAAATACTCACGTGGTTTATTGTCGCGTTGTTTCCAATTCAAAACGAGACGTTTGCATGTTGAAATGAAAACCATATATCGTAGTGGTTTGGTAAAGCGGAGTTATCAAGAAAAAGGAAATTGTTCGCGAGCTTGCAGCTTTCACAGTTACTTAATAATTAAAATCATTGAAACATGTACGATATAATGCAAAAACCACCCTTGTTGCTCCATAGGTATCTGTTTCATTCAACGTGAAAAAATCCTTCGGAGTAACGATACTATAATGCAAATATATGCAAACGATTAGCTCAAATAAATGCCTCTTTTGTGTCTATTTTAAGAGTATCAATTTGAATAAATTTTTCTCGACGTTTTTGTGGCGCGTTGTATTTGTTTTCTTTTTTCAAACGTATTAAAATGTTTTTCTCGGAGTATTTTTAATTAATTTAGTTACGCTTTGAAGATTCTTTTTTTATTTAAAAAAAATGTTAGTTTAGCTATGTTAAGCTTGATTTAGCTATTTTAGTCATAATTGCTAAGGTTGGCAACAACTAGTTATCAGTTATTGACATGTGTTTTTCTTAATTCTGTTTGTGTTAATTAATTAAAATTAATTAAACCTGAGTTTCACTGCATATTTAGCTACAAAAAATCAAAGATACCTATTGAAATTTTTTTTCGCTAGTTTATTTCTTCACATTTCTGATTTTGAATTACAAAAATAATCGAATAAAGAAATAATAATTTGTAATAAATTTTAATCACAATAACATGACATAAAAAATTGCATAAGCGAGGTATAGATCTACTTGATCAATTTGGCTGGTACGTAAATCATTCACCATAACTAGGCCCAACAATAAATTGTGAATCTTTATTGATCTCATTATTCGATCAATAAAACGAAAACATCAATCACACAAGCACATTTATGCTATTGCAATAAAAATAATTCTAATCATTCACCGCACAGATACGTAATTGAAGTTATTAAACTGTTACTCAATTTTAATAGACGTAATGTATTTATAAATACGATCAAAATATCGAAGAAATAACAAAAATTTTAAATGAAACGTCGACCATAAAGAATAAGTATATAAAATTTAATTTCAATTTAAATCACAACTCAGTGTTATCTATTCTGTTATATTTTACTACTTTTATACGACATAACCGCAATTGAGATATTTTCTAATTAAATTGAAAAATGGAAATTTTATCTTTTTAATTTAATAGTACGTAATAAATGTACGAAAAGACTTTATCGTAGATTCAACAAGTGTTATTTTTGCACTTCGTCGAATATGTAGTTCAAAGAGACAACTTGAAAGAAGTTGTGCGCTTGATTGCGCATTTCGAAGAATAAATTGAGTTCTAAATTTACTTCGTGATTGTTCCTATAACTTTAAATTAGTAAACAGAGCCGCTGAAATGATATAATATCGTGTAATACGCGTAATAATTTGTTATTATTGCATTATTTTTATCTTGTAAACAACGTAAGGGTAGGTTTATAAGGGAGGATTTGTTTTTCTTTGTGATTTTTGGAGTACAATTTTAAAATTGGCGTGAATAATTTACTACATGGCTACACTGTTGTTTTGGAGTAACTAAAAAACCGCAAAAAAACAAACGAGGGGAGAAGGGGGTAAAAGAAGGGGAAAAGTCCAAGAGCCAAAGAAAACTATCTCTTCATCATGTCCCTTCAATTTCAACAATTTCCAGCAAAACGAAATTAGCTCCAAAAGTCTTCTTCTGGCTGATGAGATATCATCAAATTGAATAATAAATTTCGAAATACTTAGAGCCGCCAATGAAGGGAGGGGGCAGGTAAGGGGCACGTTCCTGCTCATGAAGTGACGAATGAAAACATGAAACTAAAATTAATCCCGGAGTGCTGCTCATATTACTTGTGATCATTTGTAAGAAAACGTATAAAAAAGCTCTGGATTTATCATGTTGCCTAAATCAAAATTTGAAGGAACGGATTTTAAGAATTTTTCGAAAAATGATTCTAAACTCGGATACACATTGGGTAACTAATCGAAACGACGAAAAACATTTCTGACAAAATTGCCCTATTTTCAGAACAGCTGGAGCTATGAATTAAGAAAAATGGCTTTTGAAAAAATGACCCAGAAAGTACGAGGAAAGTGGGAATAAAACGCTTTTACAGGTGACTAGAAAAAAAAGAGGTTCGCGTAATTCCAATGGTGCGAGTTATGTATCGGATTTGGAGAAAAATTATGAACAAGGCACTTATTTCAAATTTCCTGTTCGTAATAATCCCAAATACATAAATAAGAATTTTATGGCATTTTTTTTAAAACCGAGGAAATATCAATTCCGAAAAAAATTTCCCATGTTGAAATCCAAATTGAATTAATTGATTCGGTGTTGATTTTAAGGGGTTTTACCCCGTTATGCAACTTAGGGTCAATGTTTAAAAAAAAATGAGTTATAAATTCAATAATTAATTATAAAATACCATTCCTTGAAAAAATTCAAGATCGTATATTTAACATGCGATTTTGATTCAACAATTGCCTATAAAACTCCTAATAATTATTTTATCAGGCGAATATGGCAAAGTAGGGCAAAACATTAAAGTCCTAATGATAGAAAACAATTATAGGAATCATATTTCGCATACAGCCTATGGTAAACAGTTGGTAAAATGTTGACTAACTAATTACATTTCGAGTTTAAGATTTCTTGGGAGTGAAACAGAAAACCAGAAAACCAAGGACTTTGCAAAGCGACATTTCTTAATAGGTTTCCATTTTCAGTTTAAGCTTTTTATGTGTGAAACAAATTAAAAATTGATAAATCAATACGACATTGACGTATTTCATTATCACCTTAATTTCGTGTACGTTATTTAAATACGCGTAAATAATTCGTAATTTATTGCATATTGTTTATTTTTTCGTTTTGATTTTCGAGGCTTTATTTGTAGGAACATATGTTTTGAAAATCTTTCTGGTGGTAACAAAAAAGATATGAAATTTTATGTTACAACAGAAGTCGTCAGAAAAGGAATAAAAAAAATAGAAAATTTCATAATAATTTGTATTCAATTCGCGTTCGAATCTATTCTAACGTTTGATTTTTATAACGCAAATGTCGTCTGTATTTACAAGTTTGTCAACGATTTAACTTTTACGACTGTTTACTACATATTTATGACATCGGATCATTTGTTCTACCAAAAGGCAATTTTTTTATTGAACTTTTATTTAGCTTTTTCATAGGTTTTTATTACAATCGTTAAAATACATTTTACCTGTACGCAATAAACGCATGTTGGGCGAGTTTTCGGTTGTGTGTGTGCAAATCTCTGGGGTATTTTTTTGACATTTTATACTTCGATGTAAATATACATTTTGAAATAAGCTCGCGTTCGAAAAACTTGGGAATTTTTCGACTAGCGTTAAATTTCAATTCGAGAATTAAAATACTCGAACAAAGTGCGCTTTTTTTTCGCATTTCCCACAATATTCTTTATTTTTAAACTGAAGAGTACGCGGCGATGGTTAATTTTTAATGAATTTCAAGCGCAAAATAAACAATAGAAGTTAAAAAATTCAAAACACTTACTCGAAAAGTAGAAAAATAACCAGTATTTGAAAATTAACCTCCATGAAACTAAGCACCGGGTTGCAGCGGTCATTACAAAAAATCCGTCGATCTACTAACCACCGTCATAAATACGGCAATCGATCGAGCTCGTATCGGTTTAATTATGACATCACAAATACACCGTCTCTGTTTGATTTTGTTGTCTTTTTTCAACGAGTAATAACGCGCACCACGAAAACGATCATGTCACAGTTCTTAACAATTCTCGTATATGACCGAGAAAACGATCTGAAACCGCGGTAAACACCGAAAAAAGGAAAAGTGTGAAGGTGCCATTACTTCTTGAACGTATAATAGGTCGCTTTATGAGATTCGCTTCTTTAATTTACTCGTAATATATGAGATAGTGATTCTCAAGATATGCCCTCTAATCTGTTTTTTTTTCGAAACAGGTAATCTTTGTTGAAGATACGTAGGTATTGGAGTTAGGTATAGTTAATTAGTTTTTACACGCTTAATATACTCGTTGTACGGTCTGAATAATTTGATCGTTATCGGACTTCTTTAGATGTAACGGCTATGATATATAGATCAAACCAAGCTCGTAAATTTTTTGTAATTTGAGTAAGAGACTGTATTTTTTGGTAATTAAGGAAACGATGCGACGATGGCTTTAAAACAAACAGTACAAATCACCGAGACATGTAGATTTTAATTTTCAGCGTCGTACATTCTGAAACAACACACTCAACTTGAAAGTAAACAGAAACATTTGTGGTCTGAACTCTTCCTTGGCATTGACCAAAAACCTGAAAAATTTATCATTTCAAGATATCAGGGTAAACATGGTTGCTTTTAGTAACAACATTACCCTTCCATAGACAACTGATGCCAGAAATGGCATCCGTCTAAAGAAACCACAAAATTTAGACAACATATGCCAAAAACGGCATCTACCATTGGCATGAATGACTATGGATGTCATTTCTTGGCATATGTTGTCACATTACGTAGATGCCAGTTTTGGTATACATATGTTGTATTTTTGTGGTTTGCTCCTACACAGACTACGAAGGAAAAGACAACATATGACAAACGTGCCATCTATGACAACATATGCCAAAAATGGTATCCACCATTGGCACGAATGACTATAGATGTCATTTCTTGGCATATGTTGTCACATTATGTAGATGCCAGTTTTGGTATATGTTGTATTTTTTTTACTTTGTGTGGTTTGCTCCCACACAGACTACGAAGAAAAAGACAACGTATGTCAAACGTGCCATCTGTGACAACTTATGCCAAAAATGGCATCTACCATTGGCACGAATGACTATAGATGTCATTTCTTGGCATATGTTGTATTTTTTTTACTTTGTGTGGTTTGCTTCTACACAGACTACGAAGGAAAAGACAACATATGGCAAACGTGCCATCTGTGACAACTTATGCCAAAAATGGCATCTACCATTGGCATGAATGACTACAGATGTCATTTCTTGGCATATGTTGTCACATTACATAGATGCCAGTTTTGGTATATGTTGTATTTTTTTTACATTGTGTGGTTTGCTTCTACACAGACTACGAAGGAAAAGACAACATATGACAAAAGTGGCATATAAATGGCATTTTCCAAGTGAACATAAAAAAATACAACGTATGCGAAAACTAACATCTACATATGAAATGAGACAACATATGCCAAAAATGGCATCTATGTAATGTGACAACATATGCCAAGAAATGACATCTGTAGTCATTCGTGCCAATGGTAGATGCCATTTTTGGCATAAGTTGTCACAGATGGGACGTTTGCCATATGTTGTCTTTTCCTTCGTAGTCTGTGTAGAAGCAAACCACACAATGACTATGGATACAATTTTTGACCTATATCGCTTAAATTTTGTACTTTCTTTAGACAGATGCCATATGGCATTAGTTGTCTGTAGAAAATAGTTGATAAAATTTTAAATTTTTGTAATATACCTACGTATTTAATTTTTCATCTGAATAATGAAGAAACTCCCGGGGGATAGGGAGGCAGCCCACTTCAATCCTGAACACTTCATCAGAAATGTTGGCAAAATCGAAGCGTTTGACAAATGTATCAATCAAGTCGGCAAAATTTCGAGGTTGAGTTGAATGTGGACCAAATGAAGTCAAAAAAATGAAAATTTTACCAGGTTGAATTACCAAAAATTTGAAATGTAATTATAAAATATCTGGAAAAAAATTATAGTATTAAATAATTTATTAAAATTTTTACAAAGATTGGGCATTTTTTCAACACATACCCACCATTTTGATACCAATTCGTGAGTAATTATTTAATTATTGAAAGTCTCATGAACGAACAGTGGCCCAAGAAAGAATTTACCATCCAGGGACAAACAAAATTCTTACCCCCTGCCTTTTCTCGCAAAACATTCGATATTTCAAAAATTTCTCAATAATTTTATTCATCTTACGCTTCACGATGGTTCATCTCGAGTACCTACACATCTGCAATTTTACATAATATTTGTCACCTTTTAATGAGTGAAAATCTCTCGTACAAAATAGAATTCTTTTTTTTCTTACGAATGCCATTTGACTCCATAGTTTATAAAATCTTTACCACACGTTTATCAACATATCATTTAAAATTCCCTCTAGCACTCGAGAAAAAAGTTGAAAAACAACGATAAAACATGAAAAAATAAAAATTGATGTCAACGTTCCGCGAAGAATTGCGAATGACGAATGACTTAAATTTTTCAAAATATTGACGCGTATTTATTACGACCTCAAGAATTGAAAGTTTTCCACAAGAACATGTGAAACGACTACTAATCTTCCTACTTACGGAATTAATATTGAATGTTCACGAAAATTTGAAGACGATAAAGTCTTATGGTGATGAAAATTTCAAAAATCCTGGGGGTTGAAAAACCCACCAGTGAATTTCAAACGAACCCAGAATATAAAACAGATTGTTTTCATCGAATGCATTTTCGAAATATAATAAAACGTAAATTTTACAAGAAAACATACACGTGTTGGTTTTACGATACGTTCTTAACGCCCCCTTTTCATTTACCGGATATGCAATAAGTCAACAAAACCTTGCTCCCGCGTAGTAATTTGTGAAAGCCAAATCTACCAGAAAGTTTTTACGATATTATAAAAATAAATGAAAAAATACCGCATAAACCATTATCTGATGACAATGTAAAAAATTGTACTCGGCGGTCAACTCGGATAATTTTTCGATGCATGTAGCTATTCGTTCGAACAAATCGTTTTTTCTAATATCGCGTACTTTCGTTTCAAAAAAAAAAACAACTTTAATCTCGTGAAAATGAAAAAATTTTCCATTACAAATCGATTGTCATTTTGAAATTCAATTCGACAACGTTGAATGGGAAATTTTTGAGAAAAATTGCAGCCTGGATACGCTTCGGGTTCTTATCTAATTTAAATCAGCTTTGAGGCTGCGTTATTATAAAGAGTTTGCTGAAATTAAAAATTTTAATTAGTTGGTCTTTTGATACATGAAAATGTCCTTTTTAATGTATTCGTACGCTATTAATTTTTTCGGCGTGTTTTTCTCTTCATTAAAAGAGTATATAAACGGGTTAATTTTTCAAAGAATTAACATCATGTAAACAAAAAAAAAATTAATTTTCATGCAAGCACGTATGAAGTTTCGTCGCCGAGGAAATTCGTTTTTGAAATAAACAAATAAAAATAGGTCGACGTGTGTTAATCTTGGAGCCGAAATGGTTAAATAATTGATTCCCCGTTGAGCTGCGTTATATTAGAATTACATTATCGCTTAATTCGTATCGGAAATACAAAGGTAAGTTATTTTCGCGTTTTCCGAGATTATAAAAAAATTTCGCAATTACGAACCTAAATTCGATTATATTTCCACATGTGGAATCAATCCGTGTACAAATCTGGAGAAATCTTTTCGTAAGGAGATGAAATTAATCTTTATCATTTTAATTGAAACAATGCGACAAAAAAGATATAATTTGCCTATGAAAAGAACAACGATTACAAACAGAGCGTGAATCAAATTAGCAGCGAGGTTTTCTAGCATCCAGTAGTAAGTAAAATTAACTCGATTAATTATTACGAGGCCTACTTCGTTTAAAATACGACTCGTTATACGTAATTATGCATATGATTGTTGAATTGCAAAAGTATGCCATCCCATGTGTACCTCCGTTATAACGCGTCAGTCAAGTTAAATCTATTTAACGGGAACTATCATTTTAGTAGTCATTTTCGTTGCAATAACAACCTTCAATTTCCGTTACTTGCCCACTAGGCATTTAAATATTCAATTGAATCCATTCAATTATGATTTTTTTTCGTACTTTACCCGAAGTTGAATTTGCGGCTGAAAGCAGAAATTTTTCATGCTTTTGATTTGCCTCATTGACATCCCAATAGGGAACGTTTTATTGAGGTAAATTCGTCCAAAAATTGAATCGAAATTTCAGAAATTTATTTCATTTTCCTTATTTGTTCACCAAAGACGAAATGTATTTTGTAATAAAATGTTGAAATGGAATTGATTTTTCGATATTTCGCTTTAAAATTTCAAGTCGACATTTCGCTCATTGACCTAAAACAATACAAATTAAAGGTATCTCTATTTCGAATTTTTCAGTAAGTATTGAGAATACAGGTATCGAAAATAAATTAGAATAAAATTAGCTAAATTAACGCTTTGTGATTTTTTCCCTAAAAAATAGGGGAAACAGATTCTTAAAAGATTTACGCCGAAAAATGTATACTTATCTCGACATAATTACCTTCTTTGGTACACCGACGTCCTCGCCTTTTATTACTCCTTTTAGGTATTTTTTACGACCTTCAAAAAGTGTCTTATTACGAAACTAATGTGTCAAAGCTCTAATGGAATTGTTTTAGAGTACCTTTTTTTTTCAATTCCGCAAAATCATACTTTTACATCTCGGCTATGTTGAACTTTTACATCATAAAGTCAATAAAATGGTTTGAATCTCTTGTTGAACTCGTAAACTAGGTGAAATGTTATATTGTGAAAATACGGAACATCGTCAGCAAAGCCGATAAAAAATGAAAAATTGGAACAACTTCGGAATTTATTTTTTGCACGTTATACACAGAAAAGTTGGCGTCACATTCGACAAATTATATTTCAACTTGGTACATGTAATATTCGATTTTCATTCGCTATATCTCCTTACTTATTCGATATTTTCATATCTATCATTCCAAAAAAGCGTCACTGGGTTGCCTTGCCATGATAACGTCTCATGGTCATAAGTGGTACAAGTTGTCATGGCAACCTTGTCAATGAGTGAAAGTGTTGATATTTTCATGGCATCGTAACATGTCAAAGGTGACACGTCACTTGCGATATAATAAAATTCCAAAAATTACGACTTTTCACCGACTGATTTCTATACCCGAACGAAGATGGCGGCAATGAAATGCGATCCGAGCTTAGCCGAGGAATTTCCGGCTTTCCTCTTATAACGATCTGCTGTCACATCGGTTGCATAACAGATTCGTGAAAGGAAATTTTCTTTACGTGGTGTTTTAATTGCCTGTTGCACTTTTTCTGCGGAAAATTACATTTTATCAATTTTGAAATCAACCGTTCCCTACGGACGATTAACATGTGTTGTTTGAGTTGCATATCGAACTTCGAAAAGGATGAGCGATTTTGCTCTTTACGACGTATTTGAGTTACCTTTTATACATACTATAGTACAAAAGTAATGTAAGACGCTTGACGCACGTATTATTTGAGTTGCCTGTCATACTTTTTCCAAGGCAAAATCACATCGTATATTTAAAATTGATCATCAGTTCGTTATATGTACTTTGACGTTTGACACATATTGTTCAAATTTCCTGATGCACTTTTATAAAGCAAAATTACACTCATTATTCATAATCGACATAGATCTTTTGTAATTTGAGTTGCATATCACACCTTATGAAGGTAAAATTATATTCATTAATGGTTGAAATTTGACAAGTTTTGATTCTCGTGCAGTGTAAGTTGCCTATCGTACCTTATGAAGGTAAAATTATATTTCTCCGTCTGAAAATCGTTACTGTACGTTTTTTTTTTTCAAATTTCGCCAATTCCAAAAAAATCGAGATCAGTATTGTTTTCGACTAATTCCAGGTCGCCGATCACGAATCCGTGGTTGGTTTCGCCGTACGGCCTATTTTCGCCGAAAAATCAACCGTTTCGGGGGGAACCGCGCACGTGGGTGCGAAACCGATCACGGATTCGTGATCAGCGACCTCGAATTAGTAGGAAACAATACTAATGTGGATTTTTTTGAAAATGACGAAATTCGAAAAAATTTTGCGACGCCGATCGTCGTGCAAAATATGTGGAATGGGGTAGTCGCACGTGGGGAACTCATGGTCGGTTGGGACGTGGCGTACGTCGTTCGCGAATTATCGGTCTTTTTTGGTGCGTCTTTGCTGTCATTTTGGTTGCATAACAGATTTATGATAGGAAGTTGTTTCTCTTTAAGTGACATATGCCGATTGAGTTGCATACTGCATATTTTCAAGGCGAAATCACATCGTCAATTTAAAATCATTGGTTTGTTGTAATTTGACATATACTGTATAGTTCAAATTTCCTTAAGTACTTTTATAAAGCAAAATTATATACTCCTTGTTCGTATCCGACATGGATCTTTTTGTAGTTGAAGTTGCATATCACACCTCATGAAGGTAAAATTATATTTTTCCATCTGAAAATCGTTACTTTAGAAAAACGCCTAACAAAAATATATTGTTCGAATTGCATATCATATTTTTAGAAAGTAAAATTATATTCATTAATCATTAAAATTTGACAAGTTTTGATTTTCGTGCTGTTCGAGTTGTCTATCGTACGTTATGAAGGTAAAATTATGCATTTTCAATCTGGAATCAGTTATTATACTTAAATTCCTGAAAAATGTAATAATTTCAGTTGCATTGCATAAGTGAAACATTTATTAATTAGATATAATAATTATTACGTCCTGACAATTCAGTTTTGCCATCAACGAGAAAATTCACTTTTAATTTCAGCACATAATCACCTAAAAATTTAGTTTCTCATTTACATGCATTTGTTTGAAATGAATTGCACTTTACATGTGCTAATTATTCCTCCTACAATCACTGTCATTTTTTTTGAGATTGCATAGGTTATGTAGCACAAAATTTTAACCCATCTGTCCTGTAATGTAATTTCTCAAAACTCCATTTTTGATATGTTACCACTTCTTCATCAGTTTTCCTCGTTTTTCAACCGATCATTTCATATGTATTTATGATGGTTTTCATGATACTTGACCAGAAGAGAGTAGTTTGTGAAAAATTAACAAAAAAAGAAATGTATTCCCAAAGAAGCGGCATTTTTTAATTGACGAATAAATAATTACAATGCTACTTATTATAATTAAAACCAATCTGGGCTAAATAAAACCTGTCAGCCGCTTGACAGGAAAAAAACCTTGATTGGTTATTAAACTAACCTATCGTATCCTACATATAACTCAAAGTACCTAAGGTAAAAGGATAACATTTAATAAATCATAAAAAATTGAATACATACAATACTAAGACAGCTAAAAAGAAGCCCCCCAACTACCTTCCTACATCAAACTTGTGTCGCTCCCTACCAGAACAAAAAAAGGACGTGAAACGTGAAATTACAGCCTGTGAATACACACTCCTTGATGGTACTGGAACACCAAATTAACAAGGAAAAAAAAGAGTTGGGCATTATGCCCGGGATCAGACGAATGCGTAAATAGGACCAGGATGGTTCCCTATCAAGAGGCACTGCCTTTCACCCATAAGGAAACCGGTCTGATTCACAAAATCTTACAGCCGTTAGACAGCGATAAAACTTTGTGATCCAAACCTTAAACAAAAGACAACCTAAAAGAAAAACCAACCCCATTAATTGAACTATAGAACCTATCAAAAAAAAATGAGAATTTCAAAATCCAGACCATCATCATGCACCTAGCTAAGAATAAGCACACACGAGGACACCTAACAGTCGAGATCGACGCCTTATCGCATCAATCTCCCTCGCTTTGCCAAGCATGGCCACCGCGCCGCTTATACGCGTAGGAAAGCTGATGTAGAACCCCGGATAACCGGTGAACTCATGGCGATCCCCAATAGCCGGGCTGCACGCGATGACCCACCCATAGCCGATCCACTTCCCGCCGCTCCGCGTGCCCACAGCGGCTCACGACGGTACTCGTATCACGACTACAAGCAGATCCTAAGTCCCCTCGCTTTCCCAAAACGCACACTCGCATACTTCCACAAGACAAAAGGTACCCCAGTCAGAGCTTCCACGATAGACCAGGACAGACCTTGAATCTACCCCTTCCACTCTGAGCCCTCTGACTGGCAGGGACATACCGTTCGGGCTTTTGCACCTTATACATATGTACGTAACCTTCGTGAGTCGCGTCTCGCAAACATCCTCCATGAGAGGGGGAGTTTCGATAAGGTCGTCGTGAAGGCGGCCGGTGGACCCTTACTAAGCAGGTAT
>QBDW01005033.1:0-158204 GCA_003261595.1 Maconellicoccus hirsutus
ATAGTCTTGCGATTTAAGAGGGCCCAGGCGGACTCTGAGACGTCGAGAGAAGAGAAAATTTTTTACGAATTTAGCCAGACGCCCTTTTATGTTCCATTTGTGGAGTGTATGGAGAACTCTATGCGGTCTGATGTTATCAAAGGCCTTTGGTCATGTCGAAGAAGACTGCGAGGAGGTGTTGTTTTTTGATAAACGAGTTTTGGATGGCCTTTCTCAAGAATACTAATTGATCCGTAGTAGAGCGGCCAGCTCGAAAACCGCATTGGTTGATGCTGATGAGGTTTTGAGATTCGATGACCCATTGTAATCTGCAATTTACGACTTTTTCAAAAAGTTTACATAGGACTGAGGTGAGCGAGATCGGGCGATAGCTATCCAAGTATAAAGGGTTTTTATTTTGCTTGGGAATTGGGAATAACTTCTGCTAGGCCCCAAGAATCTGGGAACGATGATGAGGTCCAGATGATGTTAAAGATGTGCAGAATAATTTCAGTCACTACTTTTGGAGCATTTTTGATCATGAGGGCGTGAATGCCGTCGGGTCCAGGAGAGGAAGGTTTGAGAGTATCTATAGCACTTTCGAGTTCTTGAATTGAAATAAGAGAATTATAGGATTCTTCGTTGGTCGAATCAAAGTTCATTTGAGTTTCGTATGGATGAGGAGAGCTAAGTGTGTGATTTTGATGAACGGTTAGATATCGTGCGAATGCGTCTGCTATGGCAGAGAGATCAGTTATGATGTTGTTGTTTATGGAGATGCTGGTTGGAAAAGCCGAAAAAGACTTTCTCTCTAGAGATCTTATTTTCTTCCAAACTGTGGCTGAAGAGGATGATAGATCGATGGAATTCACATATTCCAGCCAGGATTTTTTCTTCGCCTGCTTAGAGTATAGCGAGCTTTGGCCCGAAGGCGTTGAAAGTTGATGTGATTTTCCTGTGTTGGGTGAGCTTTGAGAGTCTTGAGCGCTTTCCGGCGGTTTCTTACTGCACTAGAGCATTCAGCGGTCCACCAAGGAACTGAATTGTTTTGATTGTTGCGTTGAACTGGAGGAGAATGTAATCTTGCATGTGTTACCATATTTTCAGTAAACCAATTTACTAGGATTGTTACATCAGTTGAGTCAGGGATACAGGTAGTCGGAAATGTGGAGCAGTATTTATTCCAGTCAGCTTTGTGGTAGTTCCATTTGCGTGTAGGAATCAGAGCATTGTTGATACAACGGGTTTTATGAACAATGATTATAGGGTAGTGGTCGCTTCCTGCAAGGTCTGAATGGTTGTATATTTGCAGCTCGGCTGATAGCGATGGAGATGTAATGACCAAGTCCAGTGTAGACCAAGTTTTATAAGAAAAATTATAGTGGGTCGGTTCTCGAGGGATAAGTAATCCCAAGTCCAAATCAGAAATCAAATCTTCTACCACTTTTCCAGTTCGGTCGAGTTGTGAGCCTCCCCAAGAGGGAGAATGAGCATTAAAGTCTCCATTAATTATAAAAGGAGGAGGCAATGAGGCAATAAGAGAACTTAGCTGAGTTCGTAGAACTGGTTTCTGCGGAGGAAGATAGAGGGAGCATATGGTGATTGGTGTGGATAGAAAAATCGTGGCAGCTACAGCTTGAAGATCGGTGTGAAGTTGGATGGGTGAGAAGTTGAGCGTGGATTTGATTGCAATAGTTGCTCCTCCAGAAGCATGTTGAGCTGGGGAGATGTATGACAAGGTGTTGAATCTTGGAAGGTAGAAGTTTTGACCAGGCTTGAAGTGGGTTTCCTGTAAGCTAATTACTGAAGGATCATGAATGTTTATGATGTGTTTAAGATCTTCTAGATGTTTGAAAGCGCCATTGCAGTTCCAGTTGATGAAAGTTTCTTGGTTCATATTTCAAAATATTGTGTACGTATTTTAATAGGGAATAAGTTTTGAAGGTTTAGTCGTTTAGTGTAGATAACGAAGGTGGATTCAGGAATAGAAAGAATATGATTCTACTGGCGAGAAGTCCCAGCTGCGACTCTCGCCTCCTCCTCTTCGAGCCTGTTTATAATTTTAGTGAATTTTATTTTTGTTCCTCTGTGAAGAAGGAGCTCTCGAGTACTTTTTAACATGTTAATTAGAGCTGAAGTATCGGTGATGCCGAGGTCGTTAATAACCTGGAAGACGTCTGCGGCATTGGGGGCTTTGCACATATCAACGAAGATGGAGAAATTTTGGAACGAGAGAGGGAAAATTTGTTTATTTCTTGAGATGTGCTCTTCAAGGGGAGCGAAAATTTCCTTCAAAGAGGTAGGAGGGTGAGATGGATCTTGATCTGAGTTCTCGGAGTCCGATGCTTCTGATTTGTCAAGCTCCATTGTGTTGTCGCTTAAAATGCCATCTGAGTCGAGTTTTCCTTCTGGTCGTAGATCTTCCTTCTTCTTTTTATTTTTATTTTTCTTCTTTCGTGGCGGCGGGCCGCTTGAGGAGGCAGTGGATGTGGAAGCCACAGACAGTGGGCGTTTAAACGACTCTTCTTGGCAGTTACCATGAATAATGACTCGGGAAGGATCAACGTTAATGACAGAGGGTGGATGTGACGGCAAGGTTGGCTCCGAGGTGCTTGTTTCGGTGGAAGTAAGCGCAGGATAGTCTTCGTTGTACGCGACCTGCACAGGACTGGCTGGAACTTCTATGACCGCTTGACAGTCCTCTGCTCTGTGACCCTTAGCTCTGCACTTAAAACACGAGAATTCATCAAACGTGATGAACACACGATGAACGCGATCATCATGCGAGAGTTCGAAAGATCCTGGGAGCGTGTTTGTGTCGAAGTCACCATTCGTGTATATTTGACGTCGAAAAGATATAACATGACCAAATAGTTGATCGATTGGATTCACTCTTAAAATGGATATTCCGGAGAGAACGTTTATTTTTAGCGTGTTGGTAATGTAGTTATGAAGTACTTCGTTGGGAATGGTTGGGGATACGTTTGAAAAGATAATTCTCTTTGTGGGTGTTTTAAGTTTTCGACATTGAATGAAGTCTGATTCGATTTTAAATCCACCGTGATTAGCTATGAAAGTGTCGACTAACTCAGCTGTTTTCAGGAACAAAACGACCCTGTTCTTGCTGACTTTAGACACGGCGATAATATTTTGGGGACCACTAACCAGGTCCATTAAGGCAATTAGGTAGTCACGTAACTTGTAATCGCGAATAGAGAAGAATACGATCCCTTGATCGTCTTTTGGATGTTCAAAGTTGGTGAGAGGAGCGATCTTAGGTTTGGAGGAGGTTTTTTCAGCATAGGACTGCTTGGGTAAGGAGCTAGTATTGGGTTGCATGGTTACTTGTAAAGTTTATTCAGCGAGCTAAGGCTCGCTGAACGTAAAGGTAAGTACAATCACGCGGTAACGAGCACTGCACTTATCGCAATTGCACTAGATAAGAGAGATAAAACGAGAACGACCGAAATTATCGACAAGTCACCGAGATATTAGACACTAAACGCATGAATTAACGTCCGAACTATATCGATGTAACTCGCGGAATCTTCATTTTGTGTTTTTTGTGTGTTCTGTTGGCAATTTTTCTTCAAGTTATTTTAAATCGGCAATTTTCTTAATCAACTTTTTAGTTTTGTATATTTTTTTCTGATTTTTTTACATTTTTTACATTTTTAATATTTTTTTTATTTTATTTTTTGAATATTTTACTCCCAAATTATTTATGCAGTACAAACTTATTTTTGTAAACTAATTTTTATTTTTATATTTTTTCACATTTCTTGAACAGATTTTCTGGACTTTTTACTACTTTTTGTAAAAAATTTCCTACTTATTTGTTCCAAAAGGGCGTCGTTGCAATTATTTTCAATTTATTTGAAATAATTTTTCAGAATTTTTTTAGCTACGATTTTGACATTCGAGTCAATATTTTTTGAATTCACTTTTTGAGCATGTTGTGATATTTTTTTTTATTTTTTCGAGCTAAAGTGCATAATACAAAAAATAATTTTACCAAATTTTTTCATCTTTAAATAATTTTGGACCTTTCCATTCGATTATGATTAATGATTATTCTATTTTTTTATGAAATATTTTTTTCGATTATAGGGTTTTTATTAAAATTATTCAATTAAATTACATTCAGTGTTACCTATTTATTTAAAAAATATATATATATATAGAAAAATGATTTAATCATTCTTAATCCATCTATCGAAGTACTCGCCATCAAAATGACTAAAATCCGAACACACCATATATATAAAACTGGAAAAAAGTTAGCAAGTTTATCTGCAAAGTTCAACGCCACATTTGGAAAAAAATAATAAAATCAGATTGCTTTCGATTTTTTTTTTCTAGGAGAAGCACGTAAATCCAAAAGTTTTGCGAGAAAGGGAGAAAAAGAGGCAGAAATGAGAATTTGTAATATTATTAATGTTCAAAAATTGAAATTTATAGCTTCGTTTTAGAAAAACGTTGAATTTAGCAGTAATTTTTCCTTCTTGTTTCAACGCGTACGTTACGATGTATTTTATTTTAAATGAAAAATCTATTAAATCTATTTAAGCGTGAATTTATTTTGGGAGAGGAAAAAAAAAACTTGAAAAAGTTAAAAAAGCGCGCTAACATTCGACGAAAAAATAACACAGTTCAATTTTTTTAAATGCGTTATCCAAGGAAAAAGAATTTTCGAGAATCTTATATAAATAAACTCGAGTGTTTTTTTTCATCGTTGAAAAAAAAGTAAAAAAATACATATTTTTGAAAAAAGGTCGAAAAAATACATAAAATTAATACTCACGAGAACTTTGAAAGATTCCATTGTAGTGAATAGGTTTTTGTAGCTTATAAGCAAAAGCGACTAAGCAAAAGTAAAATGCTAGGTGAACCCAACAATATATGCAATCGCACAAAACACAAATGATACCTGTGCTTCGGACGGATGAGTATTTATATTGTATTCGGCTGCGAAGAAAATAATAAAAAAAATTGATACAATTCGAAAAAAAACGCGAAGGGTAAAGCAGGGAATTAGATCCTGTAACCCTCCTCCTTGTTTCCGCTTTTTTAAATCGCCTTCGCTTTGTTAAACATTTTCACGGTCATTTGGTTGTAATTGGTTGTTAAGGCGTTTGGTAGCCACGAGACCGGTTTCGCCTCTAATACGATTAATTTCTTGTTTACATTTTGCATCGGGTGGTTTAGTCTTGATTATGAATCGATGGCGGTATGTACAAGTACAATGTAAGGATTACGTGGAGTTACGGATTACGAGGAATGAGGGTTTTTAGCTGTGAGTAGATTTTTTAGTGTTTTGGAGATTTTTTCGGTGTTTTTGTGATTTTTTTTTGGATTTTTTGATTTTGTGAATTCTTTTTTTGTTTTTTCAATGAAAATTGATTGTTTGTTGATATTGTTTTGAAAAATTGAAGATTGGGTTAAATGAATGAAAATTTAATTTTGTTATTATTAAAAAAGAATTGGAAAAAATTTAATTAAAAAATCAACAAGAATGAAGTTCATGAAAACAATTGAAGATAAGGAAGTAATTGGATTTGTTTTGTGGAAAAAATTTTTAAAAATAAATAAAAAACTAATTTTGAAGTTTAATTTGAATGATTTAAAAATAATAAAAATTAGAAAATCGTAAAATATGTAGGGTTTTGTGGTGATTAAACTTGTTACAGTAACTAGGGAGTCGATTTTGAATTTTTTTCCAACTTTTTTTGAATAAAAAAAATGTTTAAAACACGAATTTCTATAAAATTTACCAAAGTTGCCCCGAAAGAGGAGAAGTTATCAATATTTACAAAGCAGAATTAAAAAAAAAGTTAATTTTAATAAATAAAAAAATCACCAATAAATTTAAGATTCTACTCAAAAAATTCAGAAAAATCAGTGAGTAATCGAAAAAAGAATCAATGAAAATGAACGACATAATCACTTAAAAATATCAAAAACCGCCACGAGCCTAAAAAAAAATTTTAAGTAATTTCAAAAATTGAAACAATTGCAAAGAATCACAATATGTATTTCCAAAATGGTGCAAACGTTTAGAATTGGGGTTTTTCTCCCCCCTCTCCTCCCTAATATCTGATTGTGGAATCCTCTAAAATGGAGTTTTCTCGCTTTCAGTAGTTCAAGAGTCTCTTCTACTGTTTTGTTTTACGTGAAAAATTATTTATATGATCTAAAAATTCTCTCACAGAAGTATTTTTCACTCGGAAGCTGAAATGTGGGTGTTAAAATTACAATCTCTCGACGTCTCGATGCTCAGAACTTCTAAATCAAAATTTTACATTTTTATTTATTTTGGAGTCTGTTAGAGTTTC
This sequence comes from Maconellicoccus hirsutus, assembly GCA_003261595.1. NCBI lineage: Eukaryota > Metazoa > Arthropoda > Insecta > Hemiptera > Pseudococcidae > Maconellicoccus > Maconellicoccus hirsutus. Next base: position 6,315 of record QBDW01005033.1, read on the forward strand.
ATTGTATAAATCGATGAAAATTTTAAAATAAATTGTAGCTTAAAGTAAACAACGCGAATAGTGAAAATTATACGATCCTTTTGTAAATATCGACTTCTTGAATCGGAATTTCATAATTTTTAGTCGTTTTGAAGCTTCGAGAAAAAATTCAGATTTTTCAAAAGAAGTGATGTTGTGCATTGGAAGCAACGAATTTTTGAATTTTTTCATCATTTTTAGAACTTCTATCAAAATTTCAATTTTTTCCTATTTAAAAAATTGTCAAAAAATTTTCAAAATTAAATTTGATTTATTGTAATTTTGAACTTTGAACTTGAAAATAATTTACTTTCGATTATACAAATCGATGATCACAAAATCTCGATCCTCATTTAAAAGAAAAATCCCTCCCGATGATTTGCTTTTGAATGAAAATTTTCACGAAAAAAAAACGTTTTTATCGTATTATGTTAGCTACGCTAACAATTTAAAGGTCGACCTTGATTTAAATCTCATCTGTAATCTCATCCCTTGGCATTTATCTTGCTCTAGACACGTACGCAGAACAATAAAAAAGTAATTTTTAAGCAACAAAGGCCACCTCGACAACGCATTATCGAAATCGTAATCCTACGTAACCTTCGTTTACAATAGAAGGAGTTCTCAATTTCGAATAAAATTGCAGAAATTTTCAGCTCGAAAATTGTGTAATTTATCTAAATCGAAGGTTACCCGAGTACGGGTAAAATTCCGTTGTGAAACCGCGTGTAAGATGAAATACGCACTTGTGGGTGATTCACGTGTATCTCGAAAGATATCTACGCCCAAAAGGTGCACTTAATCCTTGTATCGTGTCCGGAGACGTGGTTATGTAACGAAAATAGGCCTACTCGATGCGTGATTTTATACTTTAAAAATTATATTTGCGGTCTCATTTGGAATCTAATTGAAAACAAGAATCTCGAATGTAATTACTTTTTTGGTGTTTTTGAAGGGAAATACACGAAGGCGAAAGTTATTCAACTCTTGTCCATCCGTAACCTTAACGCCACACGGTTGTTAACGCTGTCAACGAATATAGACCATAAATAGGTTTTTTTTTGTAAGGTACTCTTTATCAGTATGTTAACCTTGGTTTAGCTGGAAAGACGAGGATAAGTAGGAAAAATCATAAGAAGGTCGAATGTATTGATCGATTCATGCGTAATTTCAATTGTCAAATTTTACGCTGCTGATTACCGAAGACACGGGTCGTTCACGTTAGAATTTCCTATTTTTCTAACGAATAGCGAAAAAAACAACGTATTTAAAAAAGTATAGAACCAGTTTATATCGACTGTAATAATCGTTAAAAATATTTTATTTACTCAACTAGTTCATCCGCGGACTTAATTAAGCCGGTATTATTTTTATAATCTGCTTACGAGTTGTAATCAACGATAACGACTCCGAGCCACCGGATTCGGATTAGATTGGAGTTTAATGCTTAAGACCTCGTCGCGTCTTCCGCGGAGGTTCGGACTAATTTTTACGAGTGGTAACCTGTTGCGAGGTGTTTGGATTAATGCGCTGGAATCAATGAACCGTTCAATAATTCGCGGTTTTTATTGTGGGTTTTGGGTGTTTTGACGCAGTAGCGAGGATATTTTTGCATAATTTTATTTTTGGCCAATTTTTATGCACAAGTTATGAGTAAAATATGGAAATTCAAGGCGGAGGTGAAATGAACGAATAGTTTTTGACGAAATTTTTCAACTTGGATTGGTTTGTACATATGAATGAATTGGAGGTTTCAGTGGATGTCGGAAGAAGTGATCTTTATGCGTTTAATTTGAATATTTTTCTTATTTCGTGTTATTTTGTTTTTTACGAAGTATTTTTATTGGTGTATTTAATTTCAACCGACTTCAAATTGTCCCTAGGAAGCCTCCTCTGCGGCTTAATTCAATTCTGTGATTTTTTTCTGCGTTTTTTGAACAGGCTGTAGGTGTCTAAAAAAAGTTTTCATGTTCTGAACGTTTGAAAAAATTGCTTTTTGAAATTTTGCTTCAAAAAATTTACAAGTTGGTGTTTTTTTAATTGAGAAAAATTGCAAAATGTCGAGAAACTTTGAGAAAATATTTTCTCAAATTCAGTTTGGTTAATTTTTATTGAAGGCTTTTGACATTTTTCCACTTTTTAATGACATTTTGAAAATTTTATCAATTTAATAAACTAATAATAACAATTTTAGAATTTTGTTAAATCTAAAACTAATATTTTGTTGAATTGTTGCACTTGAGATCAACTTTTATGAAAATTTTTGTACTTTTTTAAAGTTTTTATTTCTTTTTATGAATTTCTAAACATTTTTTTTTTACTTTTATCACTTTTTCATCATTTTTTAACAACTTTTGTCATTTTTTGTTTTTTTAAGATAATCAGTCAAGAAATTTCTAGAAAAAACTCCACCAAATGTAGTTTTGATCAATTTTTTTCAAAGGCTTTTGACATTTTTCACCTTTTAAGACATTTTGAAATTTTTATCAATTAAATTAAATAAAATTTACAATTTCAAATTTATTTTCAATTCTTTTTTTTTATTTTATTTTAAATCAATATTTTATAAAGTTTTTGAACTTTAAGCCAATTTTTATTAAAATTTTAGTACTTTTAAAGTTTTTATTTTTTTAATAAATTTATTAAGATTTTTTTGATACTTTTATCACTTTTTCATCATGTTTTAACAACTTTTGTAATTTTTTGTTATTTTCAAGATAATCAGTCAAGAAATTTCTAGAAAATATTCCACTAAATTCAATTTTGATCAATTCTTGTCGAAGGCTTTTGACTTTTTCATACCTTTTAATGACATTTTGAAAACTTTCAATTTAATTAACTTGAATGAACGATTTTTTAGCACATTTCCAACTGTTTGAATTTCTCAACTTTTTAATCAACTTCGAAACTAATTCAAACAAATTCGATTTCTTAAATTAGGTTCCTGTAATTATTTTTTTACCAATTTTTGAGATTTTTTTATGTTTTGTATCAATTTTTTTTAAATTTTCGAAAAGTGTTATAATTATTGGAATTTTAAAATTATGTTAAAAAAATATTTCATCAAATCCATCAATTTTGTTAATTTTTTACGAAATTTGATTATTTTCAGACTTCTAGAGTAATTACTGGAATTTTACGATTTTTTTTTTTTATTCTTCAAAATCTCATTTACCACGTTGCCTTAAAATTTCGTTCAAGTTGATGATATTTGATGAATATTTAGCACCGAATCCTGCCACAAGGCCCTCCCACCTCAATTTTCATCTCGAGAAATACTTCCAAGTAATTCTTTTAAATATACGAGATAAAACATGCCACAATAAAATAATCACGAAGGAATTTCAGAAATTTCAGCAGTCCTATTACATGTTCGGAAAACATTTTCTCATCTAGCCCGGTCTCGTCTATTCCTTTTATATTCGACGTTTGACAAACTGCTCCGAAAATCTATCCAAATCCGACTACTCCAATTATCGAAGCGTTTAACGAAATCCTAATGTCTGGAGAAAACAACGCGCCGAGCAAACAAAAAACAAGCAAACTGGCAAACATCGGTTTTAATTTCAATGATTGCGGATTCGGCGACTGCGACATACGTCGCGTAGCGGTTTCACTTTTCATTAGAAACGCTCGTAAGCGAAGTAGAACGTTTAGTACGTCAAATACGAGGCCGCGGCTAGTTGATGGATTACAGTATTAAATTCAATTTTCAAAATTATCTCGACTGCGGGATCGCAGCGTATGGGAAATCATGTAGGCAAATTTCCAACGATATGGGACCTTTTTGACCTTGGGGGAGTTCATCCCTGTGTCATTAAATGAAGTGGTTTGTAGGTGATGGAATTGTATGTTGAGGGGTCTTTGAAATGAGCGAATGGAAAATTTATTGGTACGAGATGAATTAGTTTTAAATTTGGTTTCTTCGATAGTTTCGCGTTTCGTTGAAAAATTATTAAAATTGAAAGAAAATTATTTGATTTTGAATTCAATAAAATATGGGTTCGATTGAAAGAAAAAATTAATTTTGTGAAATTTTTGGAATTTCGAGGCCTGAGGGACTCGTTTGGTATCATGTTCATCTCAAGAGTCTGTATCTATGTCGAAACAGCATTTTTTTGTTATATTTCCAATAAAATCCGCGATAGTATATTTTTCGTTATAAACAAAATAAGAACTGGTTTTATCGAAAAAATAGCTCGGGTTAAATTTAAACTCGGTGAAATTTGTAATAAAAAAATCGATAAAATTTTTGCCCTGTATCATTTACAAGATATGAATCTCCGTACGAAGCCTATTTTTATGATTTCCAACACGAATATCTACGCGGATTTTCACCTCAAGAACTGGTTCCATGAAAAGAATACCTCAGCTGGAAAGCTCTTGAAATTCTGTACCAATAAGGCCATAAAATGTGCTGACTTTTTGTCCACGTTACAATACCGCAACAGCGTAGGCGAAAAAAATACATGTATCTCTTTCAACAGCCACCACCCCGCGTCCCTGCAGAAACCCTCTTAACGGTACAGGTACCCGGTAACGGATATCCGAGATGAATGAGCACGCTAACGAAATATTTGGTCGAATTAATTCGGCGACAGTCTTAAATTAAATTTACGACCGAAGGCTTTACACGGTGGACATTTAAATAGACCGAGCGGGTTATTTGAAAGCATTAGGAAAAGTCTCTTTATCGAAGTTGAGCAACGTGGCGGAAATTGCGCTCTTTTGTGAACCGATGTTCGAGAAAGGATACGATTTGTTCTGCAAGTATAAACGATTCGTTCTTTGAGAATCAGCACGATATTTTCGTCTACCATGAAATACCTACTTGGTAAATTTTCCAATGAGATGTTTTTCGGTAATCCCTCCTGTTCGCCTGATGTCGTAATTTCAGCCTGCGTTGCGTACAAAAAATTCGCCGATCTTTGCCACCTAAGGATGTTGAATAAATCGGATTTGTTCCGTCGCCACCTTCTTGTAATCCGATTAAATACATTGTAGGTGTTTTCTAATATCGTAAGTCGTGTTAATGACCTCGGAATTGCGTAAAAATTACGCCGAGGTAGTTAATGAACCGTCTAAGAGGAGCGGGTTCCAGCATTTGCGAAAATTTCACCCCCGATCCCACTTCGGTATGGTTTGAATTTTGCGCATATCCTTAATCGACCTTGAATAAAATTCGCACCTTATCGCGTCATAGTACAAGGCTTAAAAATAGCAAAAAAATCCCAAATCCTACGTAATCCGCGCCACCACTCGAGTAGGTGTCTAAATGGGTCACATATTTTTGGTAAACGGTCGAATTTTCGAGTAACGCAATCTCTTCGCCATATTTACCCGGATTTACATCGTCATTGAAATCGATCCATTGTTCGTATTGTCCTCACCATCGAAAATTTCTGAAACGAAAAAAACTCGACGAGGTTATTACGTCGGACGATTGCGGTTTCGGTTATTACCAGATGTGACAAGCTCAAGGCGATACAATTTGAAATTAGAGCAGTCGTTTAAGCGTAATTAACCCAAGAGGATTTCCCTAATTACGTCTCGCGATTTTATTTTCTTTTTGTGCAACACGTAGATGAATATCCTTAAAGATATGAAATCAAGAAACACGAAATCTATCGTGATTTAGCGTCGAAAAAAATTATATCGGGCGGTGTGATTATTCCAGTGAAGTGGGGGGAACCCCCTTTTCATTTTTTGGTTTGACCTGATTTTTTCTACATTAGAAAAGAATGTAGTGCCTAAATTATGGATTCTGCAGAAAAAAGTTTCGTACAAAAGTTGTCTTTTGATGCGTCCTTTATACTTTGAGATTACAAAAATTCCATTTGGAGATACCATTGTCCCTCAAATTTGAAAAAATCTCTGAAAGAAATCAAAATGAGTTTTTTTTCTAATATTTTCATAAAGAGATGTTTAACATAAGGACAAATCTCCGATTACAAAATTTTCGGACAATTTTTTTTCAACTGGAAATAAACCGAAACATGGATTCGGTTTCAGTTACGATTTTTTTTTGGTGAATTAAAATCTGCTCAAATCAGAATTTTCAATTCCAAACGAACATGCAAAAGTTCATTGCATAGTTACGCAAAATTTTATTATATCACATAAAAAAACTCATGTTGAAGAAAATTTTATAGCTTTCGTAGCATTATCGTGAAATTACGATGAAATTTGAAAGGATACAAAAAAATGATTAATGCGAAAATTTCCCTTTTCAAATTTCCAACAAATTGAGCCATAGGTCTATTTCTTCGCAATGCTGTTGTGTATGACGTCACCTGTACACGAATATAGGTGATTGTCTATGAAGTACAAAGCCTTGATGTCTTGGTGACTAGGCATTGTGAGTTCGATTGTTTCATCGCAGTTTATATTTTGGTATGTGAAATGGAATTTTGTTTCGTCGTCAAAATCCTGATAATAAACGTATAAATCAGCCTGTCGACGAGCAGCTACTTTAATTTTCTCCAAACTGTGCAATTTTGGATTGGGACGTTTGAGGCTAGACCAGTCGCAGCCGTCGAAATGGCTTGGTAACATCCAATCGATGGTATTAGACAAGTACACGGGATCGGTCAAGTTGTATAATCTGTTCTCCCAAATACATCTATACTGTGGTATCTACAGTCTATTAACCAGAGCCTCCTAGATACTTTCCACGTTCCATTCTGGTATCGGCATCTTGATGTGTCGTTGGTGTGGGTCAAGTATACTCAACGCATCGTGCCAATCCTCTATTCGCGTTTCCTTGAACGCCAACCATTTCGAGGCGATTTCACCAATCCGTCTGCCTCGCTAAACACACTACAACGTCCAATGGGAAGGCAATTTAGAAACACCACCCTAGGTGCCTTCAGGAACCACTCGTCGTTGAAAGACTCCTCGAAGTGTGTGTGAATAGAGTTGGTGATTTTCTCAGTGATCACGATGCCCTCATCTTGGGTGTAGGAGTTATACAGGTTCCACACCGACGCACCCCACGAGGAGTAACTCTCCAAGATGAATTCGTTTAACTCGACCCTTGCTGAATCATTTACCATGAAGTAATTACAACAATCATAAATGTCTAGTGCATCTTCCACCAAACAGGTAATCTGGCCGTTGTGCAAATAATCGTTGATGACATTGAACATGCGGGAACAAATGCCACCAAGTTTTATTCGCTTCTTCCGCTTTTCTTTGAAATCTGCCGTCAACATTGCATAAAAAAACTGCGATACTGTTGCTAACTGGCGACAATTGATTGTGAATACGGATTCGTCACCAATTATTTCCACCGTCTCAGGGAACTGAAACACGAAGAGAAATATACATATAACACAAAGCCAGGATGATTCTCTGAATTGGGCATTCAAAGAGGCCACACAGGAGAGATGCAGGGCCGGCAACTTCCGCGTTGCTCTGGTGCTCGAGCAACACATGAAATAAAATTAGCGTTTTGAGCGACACATGAAAAAAATTGAAAATTTTTGAAAAATGCAGTGAATTAGGTTTTTTAAAACTTTGGGTTCATTTTTAATTTTTTTTTTCAAATTTTTTAAATTTACGCCAATTTTTAAAATGCTGGAAAGTGGCTGCACTGTTTTCATCAATGAAGCGCTACCTAGGTATCTGTAGTTTTTGAATTATGGAAAACCTCGACAATCCTGTTCTTCTTAAACCAAAAAAATACTGCGTAAACGTGACAATGGGAATCCTTCTCATCAATTTTCATCGCCTGAAGATTTGTACAGAGTTCTTTATTTTCAAATCGTGGATTTATCTTTGAATGCATTAAATGAACGATTCGAAAAGCATACTACCGAATTTTATGACGACATGGAGAATTTTTTACTAAAAAAAGACTGCAAAGTTGAAGATATATCATAATTAATTAGTGGATATTACGAAATGTTCATCATACAACTACGTTTTTAATTAAATAAATACTCCACTACTTAGTTTTTAAATGTCGCCTAGATAATAGATATACCATTTATCTTGCAAAATATACCTTTACCTATCTTTTTTAATAAGTAAAAATTTAAAAAATTGCATACCTATAAAAAATTTTTGAACTTGAAAAAAATGACCAACATCGCCCCCCCCCCCAAAGTTAGTTTCAAAATGGGCAACACATGACAAAATGCCAAGTTGCCGGCACTGGAGAGATGATTTCATCCTATATGGTTTTTATTAGAAGCCAGATACGTAAAACTAGTTGTATGGTAAAAGAATCTGTACATTTTCCAAAAAAAGCTACAATTTTGATATTTTACCGATTTTTCCAAAAAATGTAGCAAAAAGAGAGACCACATGAATTTTTAAAATTTTTGCTTTCCCTTCAAAAAAAATTTACCAGTCCCTACATAAAAACAGCTTTTAGTCTTCGATGCCTTGAAATAAGAAATTTGTCCCACTTTCCCCACCTTCTTTCCCACGGAAATTTTTTAATTTTTTGGATCAACTGGTCTAGATGGCAAATACTCCAAAGGTCCTTTTTGTAATTTTTGTCAACAGTGTGACTCGGCTGTTTGGGGTGATGTGGATTTCTTATTTTTTAGAGGAAACGTAAAAGTGGCGTAGAAAAATGAGTTACTTTTGCTCAAATTATGACGAAATTTGGAGAAATACAAAAAAAAATTTCAACGAAAAATCTTCCCTCGTTCATTGTGCAATAACTTTGGTTTGAAAAATTGTTTCTTGTAAACGGTGGTTCACCATTTTTAACGCGTGCTATTATATTATTCGACGGAATTTGGTTTTTTCAGAGGGAGGAGGAGGGGAAATGAAGGATTACATCAAATTTTGCAATTTTGTAGATACTACTTTGCGTAGCTGCGAAAAATTCTTACAACAGATGAATTGTACAAATCTAACATATTTAATTTTCTCTAAAATCCCTTTTACCCCCCCCTCCCCCATCCCTCACGCCCCTTAAATTTTATAATTCGAATATACGAGTTTTACCGTTGATAGAAATGAAATCAAAAATACCCTCTCCTCTCCCTCCTCCGTGAAATTTCTGTAACTGAAATTCGTAGGACAAGAAATATTGGTAAAATTGATGGCGAAATCAAGGAAAATTTGCAATATGGTAATTTTCATAAGGCGAAGAGGGGATAAGATTGTGACTCGTAAAATGAAATTGGAGTGTTTTTTGTGGAATATTTTTGAAACGTACTCTTGACAGAGTTTTCTCCTCTTCGAAGAATGGAAGGGGTAAGGGCTATTTGAGAAATGCCCGCAAAGGTAGCGCCTTTCTGGCGTTATTTTCCATTCAGACGAACATAAGGCTTCGTTGAGCATGGCAGCCTCCTCTTTTTTTACATCACTCGTCGTCGTTATTATTTTCTATTGTCTTTTGGCTCGATTATTTGGGCCAATTCTAGGGTTATTTTGCTTTTGTATTTGACACGTTGAAAATTGCTCCCGACGAGCTGTCTCAATTAATACAGCAGACGAACGCGAAATACGAACAAACGATGAGCTTGGTCTTTTATTCTTTAAGGTTAAGCGTAGCGACGCTCTCGAAGCAACTCATTTCGGGGCGCTCGTCGGAGTGCTACCGAAGCGCATAAATTTCGAATATTTTCACATTACTGCGCTGGTACCGCTTAAAGAAAATTTTCTTTCATTATATATATTTAAAAAAAAAAAAAACGTTGGCGCTTATCAAAAGAAAATTACTTTATGCAAATGTGCTCGAGTTTTCTTGAGGGAAAAAAATAAAGGTTATGAAAGGAGGGTGTTTTTACTACTCGGAGACGCTGTATAAGTTGAATAATATTAACGTAGTGTACGCGATATAGTTAGAAGTATTTTTTCGGACGTGAGGGGGCGGGGGAATCACGAGGATAATTCTTTTGATAAATGCGCCACAGATGCTGTGGTGACGAGTCTTGGGAGGATACCGCGGATCGACGACCTCGCAGGAGGAAATTTCGAAAAGGCTATTTGGGCAATAAAAAATCACGCCGAGTTGTCAGATGTTAATGGTCGATGAATCTATCATGTTATTTTACCGGTTATTAATGACCAGGGTTTTTACTCATTCTTTGAGCGAACCAGATGTGTGAGGTTGTAAATGCGAATTCTTTGGCGCTTATGAGCTCGTCGTATCAATGCAAGGCAAGGAGGGTTTTAATGACGGGTGAACTTCGTGTAATACGTTTAATTACCTCGAATGTATTCTCGAAGTGTTCAAACGTGTATTTTGCTATTGCGACGAAAAGCTCATCGATGTTTTCAATTAACGGCGAACGTGAAGCGGAAGAACGAAGCTTCACGGATCGCTCAAAGGATACGAAATGAAATTCGGTTGCGATATTAACGAACCGCCGCGTCGACGTGTATTTGTTTACGTTTAATATGTATTGTATTTCATGACAGTTTAGCTCGATATATCTCGCGTATTTGCTCGAACAAAGGATGTAAGTGGTCACGTGTCATTCGGTGTTCTTTTCACGTGAACGGCGAACGGGTCAATGATGAATGTGGTTTTGCGTAGATTATCTTCCGAGGATGTGGTAGTTATTTTAATCGCGAAGTGTTTCTGAGCTTCGGAGTGTGAGAGCTAGCGAGTTCGAGATTATGATGAGAAATGAGTTGAAAGTGAGGTATTCGATGATGTAGTCGAATTTTGAGCCAGAGGTGGTGATTTGTAATGTATTGTGCGAAGTTATGAAGTTTAAAATTTCAGAAATATTATGCAGGGCTTCGTCATTTTCATTCGGTAGCTAAAATTATTTTCGAAATCTATGGCTTTCTCTGTTGAGTAAAAAAAAAGTTTGTTGAAGTGATTTCTCAAGCAAAAGATTTGGGATTCCTGTTCCCCAAGAGAAAAATACAGTTCACTCATTATAAAGTGTTCGAAGAAGTGTGTAGCTTAGAAGAAATTCCCTCCTTTCCTTTCCTTCCCCTTGTTTAGAAACTTATTAATTTCGTCTCTAGCATATTTTCGTTTTTTATAACATCGTTTCCCAAAATTAGTATTTTTTTATTCAAAAAATGTCAACGTTCTTGTTTTTTCGGTATTGTTGTTTTTTTTTTGTTTTTTTTTCAACAATATTCGCCATTTTAACTGGACATTTTTTATTTTAATTTTTAATTGACCCCAAAAAACTTCTATTCATTTAAAATTTTAGGAAATTTTACTTTTTTTTCAAAATTACTTTAATTTTAATTATCAGTCTGTGTTTTCTAATTTTTTTTTCGATTCCAAAAATTCTAGTTACTTTGTTTTTTAGATCTCGAGTTTTCAATTGTTACCAAAATTTTTCATTGTAAATTGTTCACCTTTTTTTTAAAAAAATTTTATTTCATTTTTTCGTTTTATAAACCAATTTATTATTTTTTATGTAATTTTCAATAATTTTTAGGTTTTTTTATTCGAAAAATTTCAACATTTCGCTTCAATTTTCATTTTTAGTTGATATATTTTTTCTAATTTTCTAATTCGCTTTGATCCATTTCGATTTGCATGTCATTTTCTAATTTTGTTCAATTTTTTTTTAAATTTTTGGTCATTCATAAAAATTCCGGTGTTTTTTTTTTTGAAAATTCTTTTCCATTACGAATTAAAATTTACTCGGGTCTAAAATTCCTTAATTACTCGATTATTTCGACACGAATTCATTTAAAAAATAATTCTCATTCTTTTCATCCCTCTCCCCTCCCCCTTTTTCTTGCGTTTTTATCTTCAGAAACAATTCCTAATCGATACAAAGCTAAAGAATCGCGCGATACACCGACAACAATAATGAAGTATCAATGAAAAAGGAGAAGAAGAAACATCGGAATTAATCGTTTCCAAGTCACGTAAAAAATTCTACCGCGAATTGGAAATCTTTATCAAAAGTAAAAGCAAAAATAAACGGATTAGTAGGATGAAGGAAGAAGAAAAAAGCCATTAAAAAAAACACCTAAGAACGACGTTCGATCTCATAATTCACTTTTCCGAGTCAATTCAACCTTAATAAGACGTTTAGACGTACGACGACCTTGGCTGCGGAGAAGACATCATCTCCATTACTGGATGGTGCGCGGAATTGTGAAAAAAAGAGAAAAATGCGGTCTCCGGTCGCCACACGAGCTAAGAAAACAGTCGAGACTTTGTACTGTGGATTGTACCAAAGTTGACGTGATCGTACTGTAAAAACGTATTGAATCAACAATCGGTTTTTTTTTCTTCCTAAATAGAAACTTGACAAATGAGTGTCCAGTCGGAGTAAAAAATTGGAAAAAAATAGAAGAAAAACTGGATATGTTTCGATGATAAAATATTACTCGGGTAATTTATTTAAAATGTAGTTCTTTACCCTAATGCGTGTTGTAACCTGGTTGAATATTTATCGGGATTTTTTTTTTTTACTTTGCGTAAATAACGGTGAAAAATTGAGTTTATGTTGGCGCGACGCCAAAATCAAGTGGATTCGGGAAGAACGACGTAAGGAAGCGACCTGATTCCAAAAATAAATCAACGTTGGGGTTTTCAATGATGAAGCAGAATTTTCAGTCTAATTAATAGCCTCCGAACTGGTCTGCATCAATGAGTATTGTGCAGGTTTATCGTACACAAAAGCAATTATAAAACATTTAACGTTGGCATTCTTTCAGACAAACGCCAACCTTCATTGATGTACAATTAAAATTAGACGTATCATTGTCCGATAAGTGCCTGAAATCTACTCCGAAGGCGATTTTAATTACACAATACTTCTGGTTTATCACCTCCGCAACTCTGTCGTGTGGACAAGGTGTCGCGACTCGCGAGAGATTCGCGGATATTTGCTGAACTCCGAAGCAAGTTATAAAAAGTAGCAAAAGTCGTAAAATGTTTTACGTCTGCGGAGAGGTTTTTTTTAGGCCGTTAATACGTGTTTAGATAAGAGGAAAAAGTTCAAGATCAATGACACGAGTGCAACTCAACAACGCCCCTCGGGTTACCTTGAGATGGTGTATCTTCTTTTAACCTTAATCATGGTACATGGATAAAGTTACCGTTCACCAGATGCTCGTTATGAACTTAAAACCAGTTCCAGCATGTATGATGGTATAGATATAGTGCAGTTGCTATGTGGTTTTTTTTCGCTTGTTGCTCTCGGGTGTAGCACATCTGGTGTATTATGTTGATGATTTAGCGCTCGTCTTATCGCACAAGCGTGGTTTGCGTAAGCGTATTATGTAGTCTCCTCCGCGATGTTAGTTTGTATCCGGGAGAGTTGAAGATGGAGTTGGGGTGGACTGGAGGGATGGCGGTGTTGAACGAAGTAGTGAAGATGAGGATAGTGGTTTAAGTTTTAAATGTGGGTTCGAGTTGGTTGGGTTATTGAGATTATCACTTTTTGGAGTCTGGTTGGTTTTCTTGTGGAAATTTAGAAGAATCCAGAGATGTTTTGAATGGTTTGGGTCATTTTTTGGAAAGAATTGGTTAAATAATGTCAAAATTTGGTGAAGTTTTCCCTAAAATGTTTAGTGGTTATAAGAGTTTTCGATTTCGATGTTTCGATATTTCGATTTTTTTCAATTTAGGTGTCTTAATTTCGATATTTCGATCCCGATATGTAATTCAATTTCAATATTATTCTCATGTCGATGTTTCGATTTATCGATTTTGTCACGATTTCGATATTTTGGTATTCCGATATCGTTATATCAATTTCGATGATCGATTCTAATTTCGATGTTTTGATATTCTGATGTCGATATTTCGATTTCGATGTTTCACAATTTTTACATTTTGATTTCGATAATCGATTCCCATTTAGATGTTTTGATATTATGGTATCGATATTTCGATTTTGATATTTTAATTTCGATATTTCATTTTTTGTATTTCGATTTCGATCAATTGATTCTCATTTCGATGTTTTGATATTCTGATAGCGATATTTCGATTTCGATACTTTAATTTCGATTTTGATAATCGATTCTCATTTAGATGTTTTGATATTATGGTATCGATATTTCGATTTTGATACTTAAATTTCGATATTTCAGTTTTCATATTTCGATTTCAATCAATCGATTCTCAATTCGATTTCGATACTTTAATTTCGATTTTGATAATCGATTCTCATTTAGATGTTTTGATATTCTGGTATCGATATTTCGATTTTGATACTTAAATTTCGATATTTCAGTTTTCATATTTCGATTTCGATCAATCAATTCTCATTTCGATGTTTTGATATTCTGGTATCAATATTTTAATTTCGATTTTGATAATCGATTCTCATTTTGATATTTTGATATTCTAATATCAATTTTTCGATTTCGATCAATCGATTCTCATTTCCATATTTAGATTTCGGTGTTATATCGATGTTTTGATATTCTGATAGCGATATTTCGATTTCGATACTTTAATTTCGATTTTGATAATCGATTCTCATTTAGATGTTTTGATATTATGGGATCGATATTTCGATTTTGATACTTAAATTTCGATATTTCGGTTTTCATATTTCGATTTCAATCAATCGATTCTCAATTCGATTTCGATACTTTAATTTCGATTTTGATAATCGATTCTCATTTAGATGTTTTGATATTCTGGTATCGATATTTCGATTTTGATACTTAAATTTCGATATTTCAGTTTTCATATTTCGATTTCGATCAATCAATTCTCATTTCGATGTTTTGATATTCTGGTATCAATATTTTAATTTCGATTTTGATAATCGATTCTCATTTTGATATTTTGATATTCTAATATCAATTTTTCGATTTCGATCAATCGATTCTCATTTCCATATTTAGATTTCGGTGTTATATCGATGTTTTGATATTTTCATATTGATATTTCGATATTATGTCGTAGTTTTGATGTTGCGATGTTGGTATTTTGATCTCAGAATATCAGTTTTACTTTCAATTTCGATTTTTTTTGTTTCGATATCGATGTTTCAATTTATAATTTTTCCATCCCATTACTCTAACGTTGATTAGTTCCGATATATCGATTTATTAGTTGAATTATTCAGTATCGATATTTTGATTTTGGTTATTCGATTTTAGATTTTGGACTTTCGATTCATTTTTTACAAATATTTGGTATTCTGATATCAATATTCGATATTGCGATATCCTCACTAATCAATTAATTTTCTGTTCATTTATTTTTCAATTTTCAACGAATTTGATAAAATTTTGGAATTTTTTAGACTCTAACAATGAAAACAGGGGAAGGTGAAAAATCAAGGGAAAAAGAGATAGATACAAAGAAATGAATATTTGGAATTTGTGACCATTTTGGGAAATTTTCTTTTAATTTACTTGTAAACTGATGAAAAGTTGTCATTTCTTGCATAAATACCATTGAAAATTTTCACGCGAATTCACCTAAAAATTTACCCGAAAGATGGAACAATTCTTGCGAAAAAAATTGTCTCGTTAGCCCATAAAATCCATCGATCTTCTTTTATTTATCAGAAAAACTGTCGCAGTAGTTCGAAAAAGATCATTAATTTTATTTGAAAACTTATCTCGCAATGTTTTTTTTGAAAAAGTGATACCCAAAATGTGTTTTGATTTTTAAAAAATTCTATAAAAATTTCCACCTCGTGAATGATACTTTGGCGGAAAAAATCCAAAATTTCTTTACAACCCCATACCCCTTTCTTCCCCTGTATCGAAAGTCAATAACTGGACGGAAATTCGATAACGTGAAATGTTCGAAAATGGGAAATGACCGAGTTGTAAATTTTTCCACCATATAGTCCCGGTTTGCTGCTCGATGGCTAAGAGCTTAATTTCGGATTAAATGGACGACGCGGGTGCACTTAATTCGAATCCCGATGGCGTCTTTTGTTGATTCGTATATTCGTGGCGTCTTCTGTGGTGCTTCGTATCACAATCTTATCTCCGTATTGGAGGAAATTTTTCGCTTTGAGGTTTTTACCGTTTTTTTTAATCGGATTAAAAGGGTCATTAGGTAGGGTAAGCTGGTGATTGTTATTTAGCGAATTATCGGCTAAAAATAACCTTATCGGAGTTACCATGTGGAGTCGAATGTGGGAAATTTCCTGATTGTTTCTTCGTACGTGTGGCATTTGGATGTGGTGTCTTTGATAGGTAATCCGCCTGTGATGACTGGTCGTAGCGGTTTTTAATCTTATGAATATTAATCCGATCGTATTCTGGTGACGTGCGTTTTAAATTACAAAATACCGGTGTGCGATGCAAAAATCACAACCGGATTTTACGTTGGGAGGGTTTTTTTGAATTTTATTTAATGTTCATGAAGAGTACCAACGAAAACGGTAAAAAGGTTACGAGATGTTACGAAAATATGTAAAATTTTCGAAGCTAGAAAGGTCTCCCCTCATTATACCTTTTTCGGGCCCGAAACAAGCTTTGGGTGGTTTCGAGGTATTTTCTCGTATTGAGCGAAAATTTCCGAGGAGGAGGCTGAAGAAGGGCGACTTAATGAAAACACGAATGTTTTAGGTTTGATTAGAGGGTCGCGGCGAGTAGCTTTATTTTTAGCGTAATTTATCAGCTTATCGTCTCGTTTAATCTATGCAAATTGTTGGTAAAAATGTACGAAACGTTGTCTGGCGTCTGGTGGCGTTTTCGTAATGACAAACTCCGCGACGAAATTAAAGACGAAAATTAAATCGTGAGGTACGAAATGTCGTAACCGCTCGAGCGAGCTTTTCAAGTTCAGCCTATGAGGTTTGTTTCGTGCGATGTCTTATATGGTGGATTTATATACGATGGCTGAATTTATCTTGAAATTGGCCGCACGAGGATAAAATCGGATTTTTACGCGGTTTGCATTTGACATTATTGGTAAGAATTTTTTTTTTATTCGGCATAAGTGACCTGAGGACTATGACCTGTTACATGGGAAACGCATAAAGCTCCGAGCACCAAACCTGCGTTTTTTAGGACGACAAACCACACATAACGATTATGTCAGTGGAAAGCTAGGGTGTCCCTTTTTCGTCGCTGGTAAACCCCGCCGTACGTGATGGAATTTTAAATCGAAGAGATTTCACTTTGTTAGAACGTTATACATTACCAAGTTATTTTTTTGGCCGGTCGGTACTTTATTTTAACTTGGTGTTTTTTTTTTGCTAAATTGCTATTTTTTCAGACTATTGAGAAGTACTCGCTGGGGTGTTTTTTCTTCCACGGTACGCGGATCAATTTAATCGAAATTTTAATGGGCCAGCAAATTATTCGCGTTTAGGGGTATTCGAGGCGCTCGAAGGAACTGGCGAGCATACAGATTGTAAACAATAAGCCAAGAATTGTTTTCAAGTTTTGAAGAGTTTTTTCCGAGTTGAGAAATTTCCAAATGGGAGGGAAGGATGAGAAGTTCCCTTATTCTGGGTTGTTGGAAATCTCGAAAACTTGTATTTCAATCTACAAATGTCGATAGAAAATCATAAATAATTCGTCAAAATTGTACTTAGCGCCTTCTTAAACCTTATAATCGATATAGGTAACGATTTTTCATCAATTATCGCTTACGAAAATCCCCTCTTCCCTCTTTTGCACCGCACCACCGAAAAAAAATTATTCAAATCGTATTAATCGTTTTCCTAAATCCAACAATCGATACACATGGCGGTTTTTAATAATTATAGAACGTCCCCTCTCCTCTCTCCAACGTGTTTTCCTCCGATAAAGTCAGCGATCTGAGGTTCGGGGCAGCAACTCTTTAAGGGGACAGTATTCGAGAGTAGAAACCAAAAAGGATAAAATATAAAACTGATTAGTCAGAGTTTTATAAAAGCTGTTAAGATGTTGAGATTGATTGAAATTTATTAATATTAGCTCAGAACTGCATAAAAGTTGTGAAAAACGATTAAAATGATGAAAAATTTGGTTAAAATTGCAAAAAATTATTAAAATGCTCTCAAAATGGTTTAGAATTGATCAAAATTTGTTTAAAATTGCTTGTAGTAACGTAAAATTGTCAAAAAGTGGTTAAAATTGTTTAAAACTGTTCAATATTTGTTCAAAATTCCATAAAAACAGTTGAAATGTTGTTAAAATAGTTTAAAATAGATCAAAATTTGTTTAAAATCGCATAAAATTACGCGACGTTATCAAAAAATGTTCGATATTTGTTCAAATCTGCACAGAAACTGTTAAAATATCGTTAAAGTAGCTTTAAATTAATCAAAATTTAATTAAAATTGCTTTAAGTTATGTCAAATTATCGAAAAATTGTTCAAATTGTTTAAAAATGTTCAATATTTACTCAAATCTGCTCAAAAACTGTTTAAATGTTGTTAAAGTAGTTTAAAAGTGCTTAAAATTGAATAGAAAATCTGCAAAACGATTAAAATAATGAAAAATTTAGTTAAAATTGAGCAAAATTTCAAAACGTTGAAATTGTTGAATATTTGAACACCAAATTTGCTTTAAAACTATGAAAATTGCATAAAATTGTCAAAATTTTACCAACATTTGGATAATTTAGGGTAATTTTAAGCAATTTCACAAACAATTTGATCGATTTTCGACTATTTTATTTACATTTTAATAGTTTTTACGCAAGTTTTAGCAAATATTGAACATTTTTAAACAATTTTAACAGTTTTATGACAATTTTGCGTATTTGAAGCGTTTTTAAACAATTTTAACAACTTATTAATTGTTTTTGTGCATTTTCAAGCAAATGTTGAACATTTTTAAACAATTTTAACAGTTTTTTTGACAATTTTGCGTATTTTGAGCGTTTTTAAACAAATCTTGATCGTTTTTAAACAATTTTAACTACTTTTTAATTGTTTTTGTGCATTTTTAAGCAAATGTTGAACATTTTTAAACGATTTCAACTATTTTTTTTAAATTTTGCGTATTTTGAGCGTTTTTAAACAAATTTTGATCGTTTTTAAACAATTTTAACAACTTTTTAACTGTTTTTGTGCATTTTTAAGCAAATATTGAACATTTTTAAACGATTTTGACAATTTAGAGTTATTTTGAGCGATTTTAAACAAATCTTGATTGATTTTAAACTATTTTAACAACGTTTTAACCGTTTTGATGCTTTTTTAACCAAGTTCTTCATCAATTTAATAGTTTTTCACAACTTTTGTGCAATTTTGCGAACATTTTTAACAATTTATATGCAATTTTGTGCAAAAGTTCAACATTTAAACAGTTTTTGTGCTAGTTGGAACAAATATTGAGCAACTTTTAACAACGTTTTGGCAGTTTTGTGCAATTTTAAAACAGGTTTTTATCAATTCGTTTGCTATTATAACAAGATTTTGATAGTTTTTGCAATTTTAACATATTTTTTATTGGGTTAATCGTTTTGCACAATTTTTGAGATATTTTGAGCAGATAATGATTAACTTTAATAAATTCTATCACCGTTTTAACAAGTTTTATGCAATTTTGATCAATTGTGACCTATTTTTTCAATATTTTATCAATTTGTTGCAATTCTAAACAAATATCGAGCAATATCAAACAATTTTAACAACTTTTTGACAACTTTACGTAATCTTACGCAATTTTAATCAAATTCTGATCAATTTTGAGCAGATATTATTTACTTCAATCTATTTTATCATCGTTTTAACAGTTTGACGTAATTTTGATATGTTTTATCGACATTTTGTCTCAATGATTTTACTATTTTTTGCAATTATAAAGAAATATTGAACAACTTTCCACAATTTTAACAGCTTTATCTGCATCGTGGGTGCGATCGAGGTGTCATGAAGAGGTGCGTTTTGAAAAGTGATAAAAAACCGTGTTACATATGGATTGTTAGGATTTGAACGACGACGAACTCGAATCCGAGGTTATTTTCGCGCTTACGCAGACGTATGTGGTATACGGTTCGTACAGATAACGAGAAATATTAATCTAAATGCAACACGTATCGCTTGGCGTCGTGTTAACGGTGCGAAATATGCGATTGTAAATCAAAACAAACAACGGGGTGTTTTTGCGCGGCCTTTGAGCGCGGTCTAGATTTTCATCTCGTGACGAGTAAACAAGCTCGGAAATCTCGACGGTCGAATAATGGGTACGCGTCGCGCGGAGATTTGAGATTTGCGCGTACGTTGCGGGTTGAAATGGGGCGAAAGTTTTCATCATTTTTGGCGAACGGATGGTTATAGGCGCGCGGTTGATGCGTGGAAATTAATAACAATCCCGAGAGACGTGTCCGGTAAAGGTTTGATTTTACGGCACCGGATCGCCGTATCGTAATATTTCTTCGGCGGCGTAGGCTCGTTATGCGAACGATTTTCTCGACGTAGTATATCTTTATTATCATCGGTAACGTATGTAAATTACGGTTAGGAAAAGCGACAATGTCATAGAATACGCCGATTATTCAGAATTATCGCGTATCCAGGCGTCGTGACATTTGTATGGGTATATTTTTGCCAAGGTCGTGCGAGATTTCTACAGCGAGGAGGTATAATTCGAGCGATAAAGTTTCGTTTTATCAGGGCTTATAAAATTTTACTATATGGTAACGCCTTTGATATACGAATCGTTTGGCCGAGTACCCGATAAGCTCGCGTTTTGATGTAATTTGTATTCATAATGCGGATTTAGCGAGATGATGGGTTGCGTGGTTATAAGGCCAATGAAAGAACTCGGGTAATTGCACGTCCTCTGTTGAACGATTTAAAGCGATTATATGGCGAGAGCTTCTTCAAAGCCGAAACAATACGCATTAATTATTTATCGAGTAATACCAGAGTCAACGCACCACCTTCGGGCGATGTGGCATTTTTTTGCATCGCGCACCCTTCTCCGACGTTTGCTGCATTGGACTAGACATCGACCTTGGTAACTCGAGGCTTCTGAGTTCCTCCGGTACGTCGATGTGGGTGTCGAGCAGGTGATCGCCTTTTAGGTTTTGTCACGATGTTTCACGAACAATGGTATTAATTGCGTTTCGTAATCGCGGAATCCGGTTCAAGTAATTGCCAAGCTCGAGGATGATTTCGTACCGCTGACACATTGCGGTTTCCAGCAGTTTAAACGCCGTTTCGAGATTTGAATTAGAAGCCAACTATGGTAGCTAATTTGTAGAAGGTTACGAGTTCGCATCGTTTGTTTTCCCGAAATACAACCGGATCAAGGAAATTGGTGAAAGAATCATCGCCTGAAATTACGTTGACATTTCGGCTGTGTCATTATAAGTAAAAAGTACCGTAGATGGGTGATTTGTCGACAAATTATCGTCGTATTTGGTGAAAATATCGTAGAAAAAATGACCAAGGAGCTTCTGGAATGATTTCCTCATGGTAGTGTTGCTGTTAGCGAGGACTAAATCGAGGTCGGATTCGAATTATATGTAACGTGCATTATGGAAATGTACAGCATCGGTTCATTTTGCAGAAAATTTTGTCAAACGAAGAATTGTTTTTATTAATCCTCCCTGGAAGGTGAAATTACACTTGGTTCAATACTCCGAGGTCCTTTAGATACAAAAATATTGTGGAAAATTAATCTTTACTTTTCAATTAATTATTAAAATTTTCAAAATAATTGCCTAGTGAATTTCCCTCATTTAGAGAGAGAAGGAGGGGGGGATCTGTATGAGTTTTGTATAACAAATATCACCTTCGAAAAAAAATCTCCCCTTCCCTGCTTTAAAATTTATAGTTATTTTCTATAGAAACGATTTTAGCAACGAAATAAACAAAATATATTAAAAACTTTTTATTGTTTCGTGGGTTTTAATTTCTTTTTATTTATTTTTTCAAAAACCATCATAACTGTAAGTAAATTGAGTTGAGATAAGGCGGTTTTTACAAACGTTTACATAATGTTTTAATCAAGTTTTTATTTTTTCATTTTTTTTTTTTGAATTTCATTAATAGCTTTTATGAGCAGATTTGACTCATGAGCGCAGAGGAAACCTGGATGGAATATAATTTTCCAAAAAAAAAATTGATCGAAGAAGCAGGGTGGTCGAACGAAATTAATTCGTTCCGTTTCACAAAACGTTTCGACTGGTTTTTCCAGTTCTAATTTTTATTTCGTGATAAAAGCAAGAAAGAATTTTGTAATAATCACGAAGGTGCCTTAAAAAGCCTCATTAAAACGAGAAAAAATTACAATTTGGAAAATTTAGCCAAAAATGAATTTTTGTTTTTCAAAGAAGAGGGGAGGGTGGGTACGAGGGAATTAAAATTTTTTCTCTATAACGAGATTCAAAGTTTTTTAATTGGAAAAAATACGATGAAAAAATGACCGAAGTAAAGCGAGAGCAAAAATTACAATTTGACGCAAAAATGCGCAATTTTCATAATTTTAGGGAATTTTTCATGGTCAATTTGGGAATAAAATCATTGAAAGCTTTATTTAAAAATACAGCTTGATGATGAAACCTGCGATATTAAAGTTAGTAAGCCAATAACTTATTAAAGGGGAGGGGACAATCTTCTTCAAACTTTCTAGCGTTGGAGAGGACACCCCCTCCCCTCACCAGGTCCTTCGTTGTAGGATTAGAAATACATTACGACGAGGATATTTCTACAGCTTCTGAGTTTTTGATTGATTTTTTGGTCATATTTTCAAAAACCACTTTGACCTTTCGAGGAATGTATGTGAATAAGGTTGTTTTTATTTCTGAAATATCTTTAAATTTGAATTTCCATCAATATAAATGTATATTTCTTATTATGTTGTTTCTCTCGATGCATTTTCTTCCCCTCTTCCTCCTGTTCATCCATCGACCTTCTCCGGAATTAATATCGTTGCTCCTCAAATAACCTTTATTTCAAAAATTCTACGTTTGAATCCCCTTTCGTTATGTTCCAATGGAAGTTACTATCGAAAGATGGTGTATGATGGGTGAAAGTGAAAATAATAGGGGAAAGGCGGGGGTAATAGTTATTTAATTTTCACATATCTTTATGAAACAATAATATACGATATTGAGGTATTTCTATCAAAATTTATTCAAGTAAAAAAAATTTAAATCGAGGCATAGAATAATGAACTTTTAATGAACTATATTTTTAATTGAATTGAATTAAAATCTTTTTCAAGGTTTCTAAAGATGGAAAATTCAATTCTTTTATTAATTTTTAGCTTTAGTTCATATTCCTTGATGAAATTTGAGTATTTTTACATGAAATCGAAACTATTTCGCGTCGAGTTTGTAAATACCAACGTCTTTGTTTTCTTTGCACCGCATAACGATGTAAATCTTCTTTGAAAACGTGAAAATATTTTCATCCAGCGCGTGTAAAAATTTCCCCGATACAAAGATATGCCTAAAGCTACAAAAAAAGATATTCGCCGGTCGACTAAAACAAACATGGTTTTCGCAGATGAAAGACGACGAAAGTTTTTGGGCTTAGAGTAAATATTTTACTTTTACGGGGGGTATTTTATTTGTATTCTCATTAATTTTTGTTATTCTAATGAAATACGAAGCGGCAACGGCGACGTATACGTGAACGCGTCGGAAAAAAGATAATTTTTCATCGGGCCTAGTGACAAGCTTCGAATTAGCTCGCGTTGCGTGAAAAATTTTTTTTCTTTAAAAATAAACCGTATTTTTTGGTTGTAACGAAAATATAACCGTTATAGCGGTTTATTTAATTTCGTTGTTATTTTTTTTTTCTGTTGCGAGTTTGGTGTTTTTTTTCCGTCAGGGTGAAGTTAACGGTTTCGAGCTCGTCGCGTTTCTGGTCGAGGAAATAAATTGCGAGCTTGTTAGTCGTTCTATTACGATTGACAATGTTGCTCTGGTTTATGTCGTTCGGTGGCTGGGTGAATTTACGACGTCGCAGGGGTCATTATCGTAGGTTGTAACTAAAAAAAAGATACGCATGGGTATAGCGAAAGGTAAAAAATCGCCAATAAAATCGTAATTCAATGGATGGCAAAAAAGGTAAAATTTGCATTAACATTTAGATCACATATAGGCTAACAAAGTATAAAAAATTTCAATACGTTCGACTCCGTACGAAGCCCACGTAATGGAAATTACATATAGGGCTTGGCAAACGAACAAAAATCTAATCGAACAAAGGACATTAACCAGTTCAAGTATTCAAACCATGCGGACTTTTCAACTTGATTACCGCAAACGTTGAAACCAATAAAATCATACCTTTCGGTATCCAGTTCACATGTCAAAAAAACCAGTTTATCTCGATGCTATTTTTCGATAATAAATACGTGGAAAACCGCAAAAAAAATGGGAGTAAAAAGGTGGACGACTTTTAACGCGCATCGTACAACAAACTCGAAACAAAGTAATGAACTGTAACGTAAATATTTACATTTTTAACGAATTAATAATTTAACACGACGTGAAAAAACAATGACCATTCCATAATTAATTTTCAAACGAGCAACGACCGATGGAAAATTTACTCTGGACTATGCATAAATTTGCAGAAAAATCGACCAATTTATTAAAGTTTACGCCAAATGAACGATAACTTTCACGTGTGGGCTCCCTAGCTTTTTCCTGCTGCGATTCAAACGTGTATGAAAATTATTAGGTCGATTACACGCGTCAAAGAGGGGAATTTCCCTGTCGCCCGCAATTGGAGCATAACGACTACTGCGTTTTCAATTAAAAAATTTTCCTCTGGAGATCGCGAATTTCGCGAGTTCGTGGGTTGACGACGCCGCGTGTGGCGTACGGAGTTCAGGTTTCATGGTATATTCCCCGCGGTTTTTTTTTTTCGGTAGATTTATTACATCGGCTTTGATATTTCTTCAAAGGGAATTTCGCCTGTTTGAATCGGTGTCACATTTGGAGGATATTTTTGGCCAGGAGGGGGTGATTTAATAAGACACGAGTTGTGGTCGGAGTAGAGTGATGGTTGTGGAGTAGATCATAGGTGGTCGGTGGTTGTCGGTGTAGTAAATCAAACGTAAGGAGTGGTGCGGAATTGTGATGATTGGAAGCTGAGCATGTGGGTGTAATGAGAGGTGAAGTTCGGTGACTTCTTGAGATGTGTTTCTTCAGTACTGGAAGTACGATATTTTTGGAGGTTAGGAGATCTTCTTATGAAGTTGGCCAATTCAGCATGTCAACTCTTCGCTGTCCGCATGAGATCGCAGACTTTTTGATTCATAATGCTTAAATATGCGTTTAAATTTCAACTATATTAAATTAATTTTTCTATTAATAAATTTGAATTTAAATTTATTTATTATAAGCACAATTTTTAAACATGACGTCACGCTTTGCTTCACTTAGTTGGCGTCATGTAATGAAAAATTTCAAATTATAACATCACGTGTGTCACGCGTTGAACTGCCTGCACGTCACGTATATGAAGATAATATATATGAGTTATTATTTAGTCCACGTCACATCATCAAAATGTTATGTCATGCTAAATTCATAGTTAAATAGCGTTTAGCACGTTTTCATATCAAAAGTACGTATCAACACGACACGTTATAAATATTTCAAGTTTTTTATGCGTCATGTACAATCGATCGTTATATGGCGTCACAATTTTGTGGTTACTGTAGGAAAATTTCCTTATAAAAAGTTACAACGCGTCACTTCATAAAGTAATGCAATTTCATTACGTCACGTTTAACGAACTCAAATTTTGTGATATACGCTTTGAATCACGCATTAAGTAATGTCATAAAATAATGCAATTTCAACTAGTCACGTTTAGCTGAGTCATGTCACGTCATGTTCGACGAATGTCACATCATCGAAGTCATGTCACGTAACATTTAGCGAAGTCAAGTCACCTTTAACAAAACCGCGTCACGTCACGTTATAAAGTCACGTCACATTCGACGAGGTCACATCACGTTTAACAAGTCACGTCATCAAAGTCATGTCATGCTCCACAAAAGTCATATCATCTGTATCATTTCACGTCACGTGTAAGAACGACATAGCACGTTTAGAAAAAATCACGTCACGCTATAGTCATGTCACGTCACATTTAGCAAAATCACGTCATATTTAACAAATGTCACGTTATCGAAATCATGTCATGTCACATCATGTTTAACAAGTCACGTCATCAAAGCCATGTCATGCTCCACAAAAGTCATATCATCTGCATCATGTCACGTCACGTGTAAGAATGGCATGGCACGTTTGGCAAAAATCACGTCACGCGGTAGTCATGTCACGTCCCTTTTAGTAAAATCATGTCATATTTAACAGAGGTCCCGTCATCGAAGCCATGTCACATCACGCTCAACAAGTCACATTATCAATAGCATGTCACGTCAGGTGTAACAAAGTCACGTCACGTATAACAAAAGTCACATCACCTCACATGTAGCATGTTTTTATTTATAAAGTTTTATTACACCACATTATAAAATGAGACGATTTTGGTACATCACGTTTAGCAGAGTCACGTTTTGTTACATTGCGCTTTTTCGTCACATGTCACGTTTCCTAGAAACATTTAATCAACTTTTTGGTACATCGGTACTTCCGTCATTTCAAATAAAAATTTTCCCACAATAACCCAACCCTGCTAATTTTTAGAGGAAAATCCGCTAATAAATTCATTAAAATTCAATTATCTCAGGAACCACTGCACCAATTTGGGTGAGGATTGAAAATCTCAAAACTGCTTTACTTCCTTTACCTGATATCAGCATATTCACGTTCATCGGAATGTTCAGAGCTTTCGAGTTTTAACCGAAGACCAAAAGTGTACGTAAACCAGTAAGCATAATATGGAAATTGAATTTGAACCAAGGTATAGACATGATTTCTAATGCTTCAAAATATGTAAAAATCATGTCCCCTCCACTCTTACAATCATGGCAAATTTAGTAATAGACTTTTCGTCGAAAAATCGGACTACTGAAATCATTAGGACCATTTTAAACGATTTTTCCAGATCATTCGATCTAAACACCTGCAGCGTTGATCTATTATTATACGCAGCACCGGCGTAAACCAGGAAACCACGAAATTTCATCGTTGGATAACAAATCATAACAAAAGTTATACAATGGATACGTTGCGTAGTGCAAACAACTCTGCAGACGGAGAGTACGAGAGGAATGCCCAAAGGCTACACTACCCAACCTCAGACAACCAGAGCCACATCCCGGCACACTTGGCGTATACAAAGCGCACATGCACATACGTGTAGGCCGTTTTGTCAGTTAATTTCTGCAGCTTAAGCGGTTAAACACTTTTAAGTATTGTTATTCGTCGAACAAAAACTTTTAACCATATTTGGGTTGGTCGGCGGCTCGTATTGGTCGAGGCGGCGGCTCGTGTGAGTATTTTTTGACCGGAATGAAATTCCTTTTTGTAGAAGACCTTGAAAAATTACGTTAATACGGTCACCACGCAATACAATAAACAAAATACGGGGGTCCGCCCGCTTCGGAATTTTTTTCCTTCTTGCGAAACTAGTTTAATTAGTATAGAAAAATCATTATTTTATGTCTTTTTTTTTTCACTAGTAGCTCCCGAGCTTATTTGTGAAATTGGTTAGTAATTTATCGAGATGGTGGCGCTGTTGGGGTTGGCATCGAGCCAGTAATTTTTTTCAAAAAGGTAACAAGAGCGGTAAATAATATTTTTTACTCGACGCGACGTATAATTGAAAACTTCAATTCGATGATTTGACGAGATCTGAAAGGGGCGAATAATTAAAACCAATCAAGGGTATCAGCATTGCTGGAACCTTGAGACAGTTCGAGCAACGCGGGTATATTGACCGAGACCACGAACTTGTCGCGAATACCAGACTTTACAATTGGTGAATTTAATCGAAGCATTGTTTCTCGTTCTCCCGCGGATTAATTACTTTCGACTAGGAACGTCGTATCCTTGCGATGAGATTCCGAGAAGCGGAGAGATCTCGATAATCATCGAAGTGATTTCTCGCGAAGGCTGTAATTTGTTCGATTATTCAATCTTGGCGAATTTTTGCCTATCGTCAATTACGAGGTTTTGCGGAATTATACACCCGGAGTAATTCATCAACGCTAAACGTCCGTTTTCATACGGTAATTTCCGAGTCATTCGGTACATCCTTAGGGGTCGATTTAACCAGTTTCGAAAAACCTCGGTCGTTTCATTACGCTGATTTTTTTTCCTTCGCTCGCCAACCACACCGATGAATTCTTTCGTAAATTATCTCAACGTTGTAATTGTTCGTGCAACGTCGAATGGATCTGAAGGGCGTACTATATGCAAATGCGTTAGCACATTTTTGGCGAATTTTTTTGCTCCATCAAAGAAATTATTTTAATTGGTTCGAATTACCGGGCACGAGCAGCATCGCGTGTGAGATGCTGGATAACACATTGTATCGCGGAGACGCGGTCGAATATTTTTCTCGTTTGTTCATTATTACGCGAGATGATTATTCGATCAGGTAGTCACGATATGTTTCGTTATCGAGCGAGAAAAAGTGGGTGTGATGGTGAGCGATTTTATTTTCGTCGTTTAGATTTGTTATGTAAGATGATGGCGTGATTTTGAGATTTTATTTTTTTGGGGTGATTTGCACGGCGTAAATTTGAATTAATTGGGTGTATATTTTTAGTTGGATTTTTTAATATTATAAAATGATTTGTTTATGATGATTTTAAAAATATTAGACTAGCTGGATTCTGCTTCTAAATATAATTTTAAAAGAATGGTTCAGGGGAGGAGGGGTAAAAGGGTAAAAAAAAACGTTTCGTTTACTTTCTTCATACTTCATTGATCGTAAGGTGCATAACAATGGTACATATTTGTAAAATTTGTCAAAAGAAAGTTGAGCTTTTTAATGAAAGTTTTGTTGTAAATTTTGGTGAATGTTTGGTATTTGAGCTTTTCACTTATACGACGTTATCCCGATTTAAAATGTTTTATGTATTAATCATCTAATAAACTCGATAAGATAATTAAATTTTTCAATCTGAAAGCTCAAAAGTTGAACTTTTACCAAAAGCTTGTTAAATTTCATTCGAATATTAAAAAGTGAGCTTTTTCGTGCAATATATTTGTGCGTTTAATCGTGATTGTCTATTTTCTGACGAATTCAATTAACTAATGGAAATTTATTTAAATCTAAAATAAGCTTAAATGTTAAACTTTCTGATTAACTTTCTTCCATCTCAGTAAAAACCTCGAAAATTTAATTTTTAATCAGACATTATCTCGTATTAACTTATGTGATATTTGTCTTGAAGTTAGATTTATGTATCGATAAGAGATTTTCAAGATTTGAGAAAGCTCAAAAGTGGAGCTTTTTAATTAAAATGTTTTCAATTTTTTTTCAAGTTCGGAAATTAAGATGTTTCATGCAATAAATGCTCATAATGTTTGTCGTGTAAATGTGCCTTCTATCTGCGTTGAATTTTGAAATTTTTTCAAAGTTTAAGAAAAGCTCTGTAGTTGACCTTTGTGTAAACGTTTTTCAAAATTATGTAAAAATTCTAAATTTGAACTTTTCTGTGTCATTTGGATTCAATTTTATAATATTTCATTGTTTTTCAGTAGTAGCAGGTTTAAAAAGTTAAAACATTGAGCTTTAATAAAAAGCTCTAAATTTGAATTTTACTTAAAGCTCCAAACTTGAGCTCAACCAAATTTGAAAATTGAGCTTTACCATAAAGTTTATAATTGAACAAAGTTTACTGAAAGTTTAATAGTTGAGCGCTATCTGAAGCTTAAAATTGAGATAAGCTTCACTTAAACTTTGGAAGTTGTGGTAAGCTCAACTTGAAGTTTACTAGTTGAGCTTAAATAAAATCTCAAAAAATTTAATTAGAGGTCTATTAAAAAGTTCAAAGGTTGTGGCGAGCTAAACTTGAAGTTTGAAAGTTGAGTTAAGCTTTGCTAAAAAGTTGAAAGTTGAGCTTTATTTTAAAAAGTGCAAAAAAAAGGTTTTGTAAAAAAAATTTACTCTTAGCTTTTGTTTAATGTAAATCGTTTGTAAAGAGTTTAAAACTCGATGATATTACAAAAATGGGGGAGGGGGATTCATTCAGGTTCATTGGTAGAGCTTTTTTGTACATGTCAATTTTTCGTGAAAAAGTTCAAATTGAATGTAAGGTAATATAAATTGAACATCGGGGAAAAAATACTATAGATGGAACTCACGCATGAATAAAAAATCCACAAGTGCCTCAATATTGTCAAACAAACTCGAAAATAAATTCGCAAAAATTATAAAATTGAGCAATACAAAAAAATGGTACAAATGCGATAAAACACGCGAAAACCGTCGTGAAAAAATACGAAAAAAAAATTGAAAAAAATATACAAATCATTCCAAAAAATTCCTTTTGTTTGTTTCATAAGAACATAAAATTTCGATTATAAAGGGCGGTAAATTTTAGGGAAATTTGTTTTACAACCCGATTAAAGTCTGCGAGGCGTTACCACGGCTGAATTTAAATTTCGTCTGGTGTACCGGGTGCTTCGAAAAGTATATGGCGTATTTTCGGAAGACGTTTTTCGATTGGTAATGGCAAATTTACACGTCGTTATATTTGGAAAGGGGACGGGTGGGGTATGCGATGTGGCCAAAAATTCAAAACAGTATCGCGGAGCGAGATTTTAAAAGGCTGTAATTTCAACATGGCGTCGGTGCTGTGAAACGATAACGACTCGTTGGACCGTTTAAAAGACGTATTCGCGAAAAGGAATATTCCGAGAGTTTGAAACGATTATATCCTAATGTATTGTTCGGCCTAGGTTTAAACATGGCCATAGATCCGATAAACGATACTGAGTTGAAACGATGTTTAAAATACGCGAGCGATATATAAAAGCTTACGACTTTGAAAAGTTGGCTTGTAATTAAATATTAAAAGTTAAATTATACCTGTAAGTATAAATACAACTTTACAAAGTAAGGTTTACCTGGCGCTTATTAATATTTCAACCTTTGGACTGCTTTTGCTCGGCGAGCTTCTGGGTTAAAAGCTCGGTGTAGTTTATGTAAGGTACAATCCCACCGTAGAAGCTTTAACTGGACGACGAATTGATAATCTGATCTAGTATTTTGTAGCATCTCAAGTACTTTGTCAGTTTCACCGAAAAAGGGTTTTGTAAATGCTTCGAGTATATGTTTATCGTTTTATCATTAAAACTCGTTTGAAAACTTGGTCGAGAGAAATTTTTCGCAAACGTTGTGAAATAGCGTTAGGAAACGATAAATTATAATAAAGTTTTCGCCCGGCGTTGTACTCGAAGGAAAGTTTTTTTTCTTGGCATTTTCAGGCGTTTTTAGCGGCTATTTGTTGGTTTGTTGTGCACACAATGGATACGTAAGGAGTTTTATATGTGCCGCTAGGGACAGTGGGCGTCTTTTAGCCCACGCTTAAGTACCGTTTCGCGATTAAGGTTTTTGGAAAATTTTCATTAAACGTGTAAATTATCTTAATCGCGTTGTGTTTCCGGATTAAGTGTGAAATAATTCGATTGGGCGATTTATGTTGGAAAAGGAATGCTAAAGCGATGTGATTTTTTCCTGTCGTCGTTCTATGCTTTGGTAGGGAGAAGAAGTAGGCAAACACGAAATAATTTTTTATTACGGACTATTCGAGAAATACGTGAGGAGAAATATACATTTGATGCCGAAATTGCGACAAAATTTTCCTGCATATGGTGCAGAATTAATGCGTGACTTGGCGTATACGCCGTCGTAGACGATGTACTCGTATTCTTTAGTGTTGTCGCGTCGACGAAGCGTATTTGCTGAATTTCAAATTTTCGTGAAATATTTAAAGCGCTTTTTCTCACCGTTTCGACGCGAGAAATTGGCTCGTTAAAATGCCTTCGAACGAGCGCGACGACGTAATGGGAAATGCGACGATGAGGGCAAGGTGACGAGATTTTTATGCTGGGGGACCTCCGCACAGTAGAAAAGTTCGCTGCGCAGCTGCCCAAAGTTTCTAGTTCCATAAAAAGCCTGATATAGATGAGGATTTTGTAGCTTTTATAGCAATATGGTGAAATTACGACGAAATTTGAAGAAATACGAAAAAATTATTGATATAAAAATTTTATTTTTTCAATTTCCGATAAATTTTGTTTCAAAGATTTTTTTCTCAAGTCACCTAAAACCTCACAAAAATGCCCCAACTGAATCATTTCGTTCGCGATGCTAACAATATGATAAAAATATGGTGAAATTACGACGAAATTTGAAGAAATACGAAATAATTATTAACACAAAAATTTTATTTTTTCAATTTCCAATAAATTTTGTTTCAAAGATTTTTTTCTCAAGTCACCTAAAACCTCACGAAAATGCCCCAACTGAATCATTTCGTTCGCGATGCTAACAATATGATAAAAATATGGTGAAATTTGAGGAAATTCGAAAAAATTATTCATTCAAAAAATGTTCCTCGTTCAATTTGCAACAATTTTTGTTTGAAAAATTTTCGTATCAAGTCGCTCCGAGCTTCGTAAAAACGCCCCAACGAACCTTTTAATGATTAAAAAATAGGGAAAAATGACACCACGACCAAAGCTTTTATTCGCATAAAATCCTCCTCTCTGTTCAGTACAAAAAAAAACTCTCACGCTTGCATCTCATCTCGTTTCCAAATAAAACTCATCTCAAAGCGAATTTTTTTTCATAAGTGGGACAAAAATTTCGAAAAAATTTCCAACATCGTTTCTGAAACGTTCAATTTTCATTAAAAACCGACATTCGTGTAAAACGCGTTAATCATAATGAAACCGTGACGTATTTACATCTCGACGTTTTTCTCCAAAGCATTCAAAAAAATTAAAATTTCGCGATGAAATTTTCCATTTTGTATTCGCAATCCCCAGAGAAGCTCGGCGGCGTTCCACGGACGTGTAAATTTTCACGTTGCTTGTTAATTTGAAATACGTCCTTTTTAAAAGCTTCCCGTATAGCTGAACTCTCCCACGGAGGCAATTATCTTGGAAAAAACACGTTAATTTTTCGATTAAAAAATCCACCAATTGGTCGCATATCAAACCCGACACGAATTTGCGGTCTCGTAGAAGACGCGAGATTAAAAAGTTAATCCTGGAGTAGTTACGGAATCAAGGATACGAACCCTTTTTCTAACCGGGCTACGAAATTTCTGCGATAGACGATGGATTGTTGAGAGGGGGAAGGGGTATGGCGATTTTAACGTTTTGTTGAAAATGTCGCCCAGGTAAGCTTTGTGCGGGCGCCGACAAATTAAAATTTTCTTTTCACATTCCAAAGCTCGAAAATTCGACCGTTTCCATATTTCTGGTTTTTCCGCCTTTATGTCTCTCGATGCGAAAAAAACCACACGCGTCTTCGTCATTGTTAAATCGTCTGCTGTACTTTTGTTTGGAAATTTTATCACGAAGAAGGTTTTATATGGGATGACATTTTCTGTACAAACAAGTGCCAACTATAATTTAATTTCGGTGCTGTGTCGTTTTTCGAGTACATGGAGTATTCCACGGTATTATATGTATATATGCGACCACATCGCTGTATTTTTATATATTTTCAGACCAAAAACCTCGTAAAGTAAAAAACAATTCTACAATTTATTCCGCGCCAAGATAAGATTTCCGTTTTTATATCCGCCACTGGGTTACGTTAAAAATAACCTTAATACCTTGAACATTAATCATGAAAAATTTACATTTTTTCGAATGATCTAGTTTTTTCCTTTGCTTTGCCATTCCTCGACTGAACCATCGCCGACATACAACGCAAACTCTCGATGTAATTAAATTCATTGGGTAAATATAATTTGCCATCACGGCCGCGCAAGAGGATGAAAAAAATTCATCGATTAGAATTTATATACTGGGACGATTAACATTTCAAAATTATCGTTTTTATTAACATTATAAAAATGATTGATACAATGAGCAGCAACGCGAGTCGTCTTATACACGAATGTAGTTCTTAAGGTAACTGCTGTTTATTTAAAACAAAAAGAAATCAATTCCAGAGAGTATTTCTCTGACTTGATAGTTGGTAACACTGTTTTCGATAGAATAAGTTAATGAAGGGAAGAGAGAAAGAAAACATGAACTATTTTAAATTTCACCTTAAGAATTAATTTCGAACGAAAAGAGTCATGTTGTAATCGAATCATTCACGAATGACCACCTTATAAAACCGAATTTTAGAACAGGTTCGAAATTCAGAAACGTTGAAAAAAATTAAGCATTTGCGTAAAATTAATCAATCAGAGAATAATCGTTCGCGAACGATTTCATTTAAAATCAAATTCGATGAAGAGTTATATTACATATAGTTGAATTGTGCATTTAAAATGAATCAAACATACGTGAATCGTTCTCAAACGATTTTAAAATGAGAGAAATTTATGTATCAGTTGAAACTCAACCCAACTAGTTCAATATTTATTTTAAATCATCTTTTTGTAATGTAAAGAGTCATATTTGCTATTTCTTACGGTGACTGAGTCGTTCAAGAACGAAAACTCATGTAAAAATAGCATAAACTATGATCAATTTTTTCACAACTGAGCAAAAAATTAAAGAGTGACAACGAATCATTTACGAACGACTTTGATTTATTTGAATCAGTCGTTCGCAAACGATACATTTTTCCCAAAAACGATTTACAGATTTTTTTTCGAATAATTGGAGGAAATATTTCAGATTATTTATGAGTAGAGGTAGTAACGATTCATTTGATCACGAAATGGAGTCGTTAAATACAGCTCATTCGGGAGTGATTCTTTAAATCGAAAAATGATCGTTTTAAGAAATATGTTACAAAATTGTTCACGAACGATTGACATTTTTTAGATGATTTATTCAAGAACGACGAATCATTTATAATTTTAAAATCACAGTTATCTTCATAACAAAGAATTACAGAATTCTGTACATTTTCAAACATTCGTTCACGACCGACTGAATCACAATTCGAGCGATACATTTGCAAAAGAAAATAACTACTCTTACGTATACATTATATAATAGTGAGTAGATTTCCTCTAAAAAATGAGATAATTTTTCAATATTTCTTAAATTTTTCAATTCAAATGAAAATCGTTCACGAACGATGAATCCCATGAATGCACGCAATTTACTTATAGATTTCTTTACAAAAGAACTGGCTCATTTGTTTTCACAAATATTGTTAAATTACAATAATTTCGTTCGCGAACGATTCTTAAAGAAAATTATTCGGCGATCATGGCAAAAACGATTCCTTTAGTGAAAAAGTTTACGTTTTTATAAACCAATTCACCTCATATCCTGAAAATTCCTACCTCGAAAACGTCAACACGTTAAATCCCATTATCAACTCGTCCTCACTCCTTACGCGTGAATTTCGCAACAAAAGCGAATTTTTCCGCTTACGTAGTTGAAAATTGTGGAAGCGCGTGGTATTTAAATCGGAACCGCGGCACTCCCGAGCTCATCTAGAACGTGACTCGAATACTCAATCAGTGTAACTCTCGCTTCGCCAATCAAACAGCGGTATATCGTCTGCGTGGGTCTAAATTATTATAATTTGCGTGAAAACAATTTTTTAAATTTACAATTAACTTGGTAGCGATTGATGATAAGACACGTGCATACGAAGCGCTTTTAATTGAACCCTCGAGGGATCCGTACTGACGCAGGTAGCCGAACCAATTTTTTTCCTTCGTTGCGCCTCCTCTGTGCGGAATCGTTATACAGCTCGAACTGGATTAAATTCTCCTTAAATATGTTCATTTTAGCGTACCGCGACAAACGAGACGTTCCTCATTTTTCATAACGACACGAACGAAATTACAAACGAAGCGTAAGGCTGTTTTTATCGTTTTCACGAAGCGCGAACTGAAATTTACGCGATTTCATTGGGCGTGGGGGGTTCGCAAATTCGACATATTATCGAGTCGTAAATACCAATATAATTATAATACGTAATATACGCGATTACGTAATATACGAATTATTTTGGTCTACATTATATCGAACGAGGTACATATTCGCAATATTCAATCGGCGCCGCATACGTCCACTCGTAAATATCGATAAATGGCGCGAAAATTAATTTTACGTGTTATCTGCACGCACGAAGGGTGGTACTTTTAACGTAGGACGACGGAGTTTCAATTTGGGAATCTCCGCTTTGAAAAGTAGACCTTCAGCTTTATTTTTACCAATGCAGTGTGCTCGCAAACTACACATGTGTCGTATTGCGTGGCATATCCTGTTTATACTACAACGTAAGAGCATTGTTGAGAATTTTTTATCGAGTCGCAAATTCGTTCGAGAAGTTGGACTTATCGTAACAAATATCGCTAATTCATTCCGCATTATCTTCCATGTATCCTCGAGTCCGTATTTGGACGAAGCAGAGTGGTTTTCCTGTGATGAAAAAATACCTCTCGAGATTTATTTACGATTAGCGATTGATCCAATATTTTGATTTCAATGATCATATGGATTTTTGATTGCGATGTTTCAATTTTAGTAAGAGTTTGTAACAGTAATCACAAGTGTTTAATTTTCTTCACTTTTTTTTTCAAGTTCGTTGAAATTTTTTTATGAGGATCATTTTTTGAACTAACAATAAATGGGGAACTTCCCCAAATCGCATTTTAAGAATTCGATGAAACTTGGCAGAATTGAAATTTGCATAAAAACCTCAAAGCCAAGTTTTAGCTCCTGAATTTTATAATTAGATTTTTTTACAAATTTTCGTTTTCAAGTAATCGAGCAAATACTATGATTCTAAGCGCGACGCCTACTCGCCACCCCGCGTAAGTTACGTGCCAACTCGTTTCACCTCGCGCGAAGAATTTCCGATAGCGTTTTCTAGAATTTGAGGCAGAATTAAAGATCTCAATTTGCCTTATTAGTGATTTTAAATTGAAAACTCACAAAATTGTCATGAAGGGAGAGACAAGATGGTACTTGGCCCTGGTCCCAGCTTCTCTTGGTGTACCAAAGAAATTTCAAATTATTTAATCGTTCAAGCATCCTTCACCAATTTCTTTCAGGTGATGAAGTGTAATGCACGAATTGAAGAAATGGCCAAAAATATGCCCTAGTTCCATCATCGTCCTGGAAGGCTCTGAAACTTCACCATGCGAAATTTTATATTCAAAATTGGCGAACGGGGTTATAAAATTTTTGGTGAATCTATGTCAAACGGTTTTCTTATTATGGGGGAAACTTCTCGTACGAGGCAACTCGAGTTGGCACGCAGCTAACGCGGGACAACGACTAAGTATCGCGCTTAGTTGGAATCGTACACATTTTCTATAAGTTTTTACTCCATAACTCAGAAACGAAGCGTGCTACGAAAAAATATATAACAATGTAATTTGTAGGAAATTAAATTTGCTATCGATAATGCACCATAAGAATGTCAATAGAGTCAACGGTTGGCTAGATATTGGTAAACGATTATTTCTCGGGGAGCTAAAAATTTTCAATTCAAAAATCCGTAAAAAAAACAAATCACAAAAATTTAATTTGACGTTGAGATTTTTTTGGTGTAAGCTTCAATGCTACCAGATTCCGTCGAATATTGAGAATGTGACCTGAGGAGTGGGGAGGTTCGCCTGTAAGATTTGTCCGAGGTGAAAATACGAGGTAGAATGAAAGTGGTCCCTATTTTATTCCATTCATTTTTTCTGCAAAATTTTAATCATATTTACTCAAGTGATGGTGATTTTTTTGAAAAACTTTATTGTAGGACTTTCACCAAAAATGCTTTTTCATTGAAACTATTTTTGTAAACAAAGGATGAAGTTTTGGGTAAAATGAAAATTGTTAGGAATTGAAATGGAACCTTTTATACTTTACTGTACGTGTACTCAACACATAATGCACTTCGCACCTCTACCCCTTCTACAATGTCGAGAAATTTGGAAAAAAGCTTCAAAAAGCTCTTCACTCGTTGTAATTAAAAATGAAACAGAAATCTGTGAAAGTTAATTCAAGAAGGAGTGCTAATCCTCTCATCTAACTCAGTGACGGTTGTTCCGGTTTGAAATTTTTCTCTTTTGTTTAATTCGGCGTTAATTATTTTAAGCTGTTATACTATTCGCGTCCCAGTTTAGTAAATTATTACTTAAGTGTTAAAGTTTACGCTGCAATCTGAATTAAAGAAGATAAAATTACCGAAAGACCGAAGAAAAACGAAGACAATAAAAAAAAGCGAATTTACGTAGTAAAATTAATTAACGAAAATATCACCGTAGACGGAGCCAAAAGGCGGGGGTAATTTTAACGACAGTTTTAAAATTTTCTCATTTTCGACGAAGCCTTAAGAGAATGGGTTTTAAATTTGAAGTTTATTACGACCCGCAGGGGTACTAGAACTTGCATCAGAATAGGTCAGGGATTCGCTATAAAAATGGTCAAGATAACGAAGAGTTTTATTTAGCATTTTACTATAGAAACAAAGGAGAGAAAAAGCTGTAAGAACGTCGAGTTTAGAAACCGAAGGGAAAATAAAAACTGCATTACGAGTAAGCGTCGTACGACGACGAGTAAAATAAACGTGTAATTCGTCGAATGCATTTAATCGCATTCCTGGTACGGTGTAAAATTACGCCATTAAAATAGAAACAAGGGTATTCAGGGTAATTTTATATGGTTTCGCTTTTAACCGGCGTTACATAAATACCCCAGTTCGAGGGTAAGATTCGTTACGAATATTTACGAGTTATTAAACGAAATGGTATTTGAGGTCTAAAAGGCGTAGAAAATAGGTAAATAAGTACAACTGTGTGATAATTGATGCGAAAATTTATATACGTATTTTCAGCACATAAACTCTTCAACTTCTCAGCCTAAGTAGCTGTTCAGGGTCGTTATAATAAAAGTAGCACCCGAATGGGCCATAAATTAGAAAACTGCATGTGCAATTTTTATTATTTCCGTTTTTCGTCTCGCTACATCGAGAAAAATTACTATGTCGCGATTTTAACGTAAATTAAATACAGGTATAAATTAACAGGTGACATTTTAATGTTTAGTAAAAAAAAAACACAAGGTATGTGATAAAATAAGCCTTCTAAAATGTTTACCTAATGAACGCCCCCGCTCACCACGACCAATAAAGAAAATACTCTACGTGTTTGTTACGTATTAACAACGTTGACTATTAAAACGACCGTAGCCGAAAATTTTCGATACAATTTATTATACTTAATGTTACTTTAATGGAAATTCGCCATCGTTAAAGATAAATTTATATGTGTGGCGTTAAGGCAAACTCGGCCCGTTTGAATTTACGCAAAAAACTTACCATATTTCCTTTATTTTATAGCATCGTGTGTTCCGCCGTTGATGGTGAGACGGAGGTGGAAGCGGGGGAGGGTGAAATATCTTTCGTGAGTGCAATGCGTCGTCGTTGTATAGATTTAAAATTTCTTCGTTTGGAATCGGAGATTGTGTTGGGAGGGGTGTGCACAAAATCGCTTATGCTTTAAAATTAACTTCTGCGAGAGAGTAGCTGTGAAAGTTTTGATTTTAAATGATTTGAGTAACGGTGGAATACGAGGAAAAGAGGAAATTCACCGTTGAAAATAGGAAAAGGAGAGAGACTTTTCAGTAACATTTTATTCGAAGCTTGCGTAACTGGATTTAAAACAATAGAAAGCCAGCGAAAACTCGTCTGACTAGATTTTTAAGCAATGGAAAGGAACCAGTTACCGGTTCAACTGGTTTTTAAAGGACAAAAAGGACATGAAAACTTGTCTGACGAGTTTTTTAAACAATAGAAAATGGCTAAGAACTCGTTTGATTGGTTTTGAATCACAGGAAATCACTGAAAATACGTTTGGTGGGTTTTTCAAACAATAGAACATTATGGAAAACTTGTTTGACTGGTTTTGAACCATAGGAAATCATTGAAAATACGTTTGGTGGGTTTCTCAAACAATAGAACATTATGGAAAACCCGTTTGACTGGTTTTGAACCATAGGAAATCACTGAAAATACGTTTGGTGGGGTTTTCCAACAATAGAACATCATGGAAAACCCGTTTGACTGGTTTTGAACCATAGGAAATCACTGAAAATACGTTTGGTGGGGTTTTCCAACAATAGAACATCATGGAAAACCCGTTTGACTGGTTTTGAACCATAGGAAATCACTGAAAATACGTTTGGTGGGGTTTTCCAACAATAGAACATCATGGAAAACCCGTTTGACTGGTTTTGAACCATAGGAAATCACTGAAAATACGTTTGGTGGGGTTTTCCAACAATAGAACATCATGGAAAACCCGTTTGACTGGTTTTGAACCATAGGAAATCACTGAAAATACGTTTGGTGGGGTTTTCAAACAATAGAACATTATGGAAAACTTGTTTGAGTGGTTTTGAACCATAGGAAATCACTGAAAACACGTTTGGTGGGTTTTTCAAACAATAGAACATTATGGAAAACCCGTTTGACTAGTTTTGAACCATAGGAAATCACTTAAAACACGTTTGGTGGGGTTTTCCAGCCACTGAAGATATGGAAAACTTGTTTGAGTGGTTTTGAACCATAGGAAATCACTGAAAACACGTTTGGTGGGTTTTTCAAACAATAGAACATTATGGAAAACTTGTTTGAGTGGTTTTGAACCATAGGAAATCACTGAAAACACGTTTGGTGGGTTTTTCAAACAATAGAACATTATGGAAAACCCGTTTGACTAGTTTTGAACCATAGAAAATCACTTAAAACACGTTTGGTGGGGTTTTCCAGCCACTGAAGATATGGAAAAGTTGTTTGAGTGGTTTTGAACCATAGGAAGTCGCTGAAAACTCGTTTGGTGGTTTTTTCAAACAATAGAACACTATGGAAAACTCGTTTGACTGGTTTTGAAACATAGGAAATCACTGAAAACTCGTTTGGTGGGGTCTTCAAACAATAGAACATTATTGAAAACTCGTTTGTTGGGTTTTTCAAACAATAACTTATCGGGGTTAAAATAATACATGGCGTAAAAAACCAGTTTGGTCGGTTTCAAACCATAGGAAGCTTTGAATGGACAAAATTGAGAGAAAACTCGTCCGATCGGTCTTCGTGAATAACAAAACGAATTTATTTCTGTTCGTTGGTGAAACAATTAGTTCAGTCGTCCTACGTACCTTTTTTTGTTATATCGAGGTCTTTCGTATAGAACAAAGGCAAAGGTAAAAATTCTTTTTTGAACAGCAGACCGTACCAATTTATAAACGTAGCTTCGGTTTTAATTTCACAATTCGCCTTCGGCCGGACAAATTTTACGATAAAGCTAAGGCGTGTTTCATCGTGTAATGAAAGTTTGAAAAATAATCTATGGGGTTGCGCGTTTATACGGAGCCAACAAAAGTTGAACATTTTTCAATGGACTTTGCGGCATAAGTATTAAATTGTTTTGGCCGTTGTTCAAAAATCGTTAAATTTAATTGCCGCAGTGCAAAAACAAGCACCGTGGTGGGTTTTTAATAAGGATATTTCGTTACAGCCGTTCAGACAGCCAATCCGATTCGGGGATTAACGAAGAATCCGAAGGATCCAATTGTAACACGGTGAATAAACACAAAGTGGTGGTTATGGGCGCCGCGAAGGTAGGAAAGACATCA
Source organism: Maconellicoccus hirsutus (assembly GCA_003261595.1). NCBI lineage: Eukaryota > Metazoa > Arthropoda > Insecta > Hemiptera > Pseudococcidae > Maconellicoccus > Maconellicoccus hirsutus. The sequence goes on from QBDW01005033.1 coordinate 47,782, forward strand.
CTGATATCGCAATTCCTCTACTCGACGTTTTCGGAAAAATACAAACGCACCGTGGAGGAAATGCACCACGCCGAGTTCAGCGTGACCGGTGTACATCTGAAGTTGGATATCCTCGATACATCCGGATCATACGAGTTCCCGGCCATGAGAGCATTGTCGATTTCATCGGCCGATGCGTTCATCTTGGTGTATTCGGTGGTGGACGCGAGCACCTTCGAAGACGTCAGACTAATCCGTGATCAGATCATTGAGACGAAAGGAACAACCGAAGTGCCCATTGTCGTCGTAGGCAATAAATTCGATTTAGCTAATGACCAAAGACAGGTACGTGCTTAAACATATAATTACTACTTCGCTAATGAGATCCTATTAGAATAATATCGTTAACTTGCGCTCGTAACGTTGCCAAAATTTTCAGAAAGCCAGTTAATTTTTTAGACGAAATTACCATCATTAAGGGTTTCCCTTCAGGGGTGAATTTTCAACTTACGCAGAATTTGGCAACTTTTAACGTTTCGAATTTACATATTGAAACAAACCGTAATAAAAACTTGGCCGGTGGTGGGGCTTTTCGGAGGCTGTGTGTGCACGAGCAACACCAACAAATTGCCAACGTTGTACGTCGTTAAGATGGAGTTTTGCGAATAAGCAAGAGATTTATGCCGAGGAAATGAACACGCGAAGGAGTAAGAGAGGTTTTTGGCTCTTTTTGTAACCAACCCGATGAACTTTACGAGAATGGAATTAAGATTACGGCGCGGAGTCGTCCAAATGATAAATGTCCAACGAAGAAGCCAAGCAGGTTTTTCGTATTGTTTCGGCGTCGCAAAAACTCCAAAGACGATGGGATTTTTTTTCGGAGGCTGTTTTAAATTGTTGGGCTCACCTTAGATGGAGCAATTTGGCGTGAGATTTTGTTTTACATTTGTCTCTCGTTGCTTCGGTGTCATGAGGTAATTTTTGGAAAAATTTCAATTTTCAAGTCGCATGCGCTTTTTTCCCCCAATAAACCGTTAAATTTTCGATTATTTTATCATGGAAGGGGATTTTAGAACAGTCTCCTTTCCCCTTCCTCCTTCTGGGAACATTATAAAATGGAAAATTTTCGCCATAGGTTACTTCAAGTAAACTTTTTTGCCATTTTTGTAATTTTTCAAAATTGGAATTACATTTTTATTTCCCCCATCCCCCATCCCTCCTACTCCTCCTCCTCCTCCTCTCTTATTTTATAAAATTTCGGCATCATCACTGGATTTTTGGTATATTCATTGGAAATATTCTCGTAAATCTCGTTAAAAAAAATCAAAATTCGCCCAAAAAAATTCGCAACGAATTTTCAAAGAGTATCCACGTGTCAAAGACCTCTCACGTAAATCACCGAGTACGCGGAATTTTCTCATAATCGCGAAATCAAATCAATTAACCGTACGTTGAATTCATCCATAGCGAACCTGTAATTTGGAACATATATTCAAGGTCATGAGAACTTATTGAACTCTATTTCCTACTTTTCACAAGCTTTGCGCATATTACGAGATATCTCGATTACATAGAAATTACCACCGACGAAAAAAACGTGTATCTTCTTTTGGTTGTTTTCGGCGCCCAAAAGTGCTCTTCCGAAGGCGAAATCACAAGTAGGAGGATACGGTCGCATTTTTAAATACTGAAACTTGAAGTATCTACGACGTAAGCAATACGAAATTCTTCGTTATGAATTTTTAACGGTGAAAAAGCGAAAAAAAACTTGTAAAGGAGGCGTTACATCATCGTAAGCAAGATTTAAAGTATATTATTTACATATTTCGGCGAAATATCTTTCCGGAGTTTGTTGGATGTGAAGAAAGTACATCAGGGGGTGGCGAGGGGGTGCGTAAAAAATAGTGTTTATTGATAATACTCGTATACGAGCTTGGTGCGTAGGTATGCATGAAGTTTTGTTGTTCGCGTACACGTATATAAAGAGAATTGGGGCAACCTTTTGTGGATGAGGTGCGGAGGGAGGAATTTTCGAAAATAGAGGCGACGAAGCGAAGGTATAAGTATGATTTGCGTATAGAGGGAAAAAAACGAAGCAGTTTTTTGAATACGTAATAGGCGATTTTTTTATACGTTGTAATGGCTTCGGATATAAAAATGCTGTTTGTTGAACGATATATGAAAAGTTATGAGGCTTTTTAGACGGATTTTCCACTCGAAAAGAGAAGATTCGACTATTCTATTTCATGAAATCTTGATTTAGCAGTGCAAATTGAATTTCCCTCACGTTTTGACGTTTTTAGAACACGTTTCGTTAATCTTTGGAAATCAAAAAACTATCGAAATGTTGTTTAAATAGTTTAAAATTGTACAAATGTTGTACAAAATGATTAAATTGATGGAAAATTAAGTCAAAATTGCGAAGAACTGTCAAAACGTAGTTGAAACAGTTTAAAGTCAGTCAAAGTTGTTTAAAATTGCTCAAAATTGCATGCAATTTTCAAAATGTTGTTAAAATAGTTGAAAATCGATCAAAATTACGCAAAATTGTCAAATAGTTGTTAACATTGTTTAAAAATGTTCAATATTTGCTTAAAATTGCATAAAAACTGTTAAAACGTTAAAATTGACTGAGGTCGATCGATATCCCCTCAAAATTTTCCAAAAGTTGTACAGAAAAATTAAATTGCTGAAAAATTTGGTTAAAATTGCAAGAAAACATCAAAATACTGCTAAAATATTTTGAAATCGATCAAAATGTTCTTAAAACAAAACAAAATTGTCAAAAAGTTGTTAAAATTGTTTAAATTGGTGAAAAATTTGGTTGAGATTGCAAGAAAACATCAAAATACTGCCAAAATAATTTGAAATCGATCAAAACGTTCTTAAAACAAAACAAAATTGTCAAAAAGTTGTTAAAATTGTTTAAATTGGTGAAAAATTTGGTTGAGATTGCAAAAAAACATCAAAATGCTGCAAAAATAATTTGAAAACGATCAAAATGTTCTTATAACAAAACAAAATTATCAAAAAGTTGTTAAAATTGTTTTAAATAGCTCAATATTTGCTCAAAATTGTATTAAAACTGTTAAAATGTTGTTTAAATAGCTTAAAATTAATCAAAATTTGTTAATAATTGCAAAAAATTGCACAAAATAGTCAAAAACTTGTTACATTTATACAATTTGATGCAACTTTAAACAAATTATGATCAATTTCAAGCTGTTTTAATAACATTTTAACAGTTTTTACAAAAATTTGAGCAAGTATTGAACAATTTTGATTGATTCTCAACTATTTTAATAATTTTTATGCAATTTTGTGCATTTTTAAACACATTTTGATCAAATTTTAACTACTTTAACACCATTTTGACAGTTTTTATGCTATTTTGAGCAAATATTGAACATTTTAAAACAGTTTTAACAACTTTTTGACAATTTTGGGTAATTTTAGGTGATTTTAAACAGATTTTGATGAATCTTACACAATTTTAACAACATTTCAACAGTTTTTATGCAATTTTGAGCAAGTATTGAACGATTTCAAACGGCTTTAACTACATTTTGACAATTTTGTGTATTTTCAAGCAACTTTTATCAAATTTAGATAGGTTTTCAACCATTTAAACAGAATTTTAATCGTTTTTACGCCTTTTCGTACCTTAATTCAACAACATTTATCAATTTTAACAACATTTTGACAAATTTGTATATTTTTAAGCAGCTTCTAATGAATTTTGATAGATTTTGAACAACTTTTACAACTTTTTAACAGTTTGTATGCTGTTTTGAGGAAATATTGAAAATCCCTAAACGTTTTTAATAGCTTTTTGACACTTTTATGTAATTTTAAGCAATTTTAAACAAATTTTGGTTAATTTTAAACCATTTTAACAATATTTTGATAATGTTTATACATTTTTAAGTGAGTATCGAATAATTTTAACAATATTTTGACGATTTTGAGTAATTTTATACAATTTCAGTAAATTTCAACGAAATTTACTCGACTTGGAAAAATATTTGTCGTTTTTAACGTGCATTTTCCGTGTTGGCAGGTTGATTACGAAACCACGGAATCTGTGGTGACAGTGGATTGGGAAAACGGCTTCGTCGAGGCATCGGCCAAGAATAATATTAACGTTACGGAAGTATTTAAAGAATTATTGACCCAAGCGAAAATAAAATATAATCTGAGTCCGGCGCTGAGGCGAAGAAGAAGGGTGTCTTTGCCGCCGAATTCGCCCGCAGTCACGCCCAACCAGTCGCATCCGGCTATACCATCGGCGGCCCAGTTACAACATTTGGAAACCATCCGAGAGAAGCACGCGAGCAGCGGCGGAAAACGTAACTCTTGCACGATTTCTTAATCTACGAGCGAATTTCTATATTCTTTACTATTTTCCTCATCCTGATAACACGGACGCTCGAGGTGAGTACCCGAAGCGATGGTTTTCGGCGAGGCCTTTCAACATCTTGCGTAAGTTTATCGGCTCGGCGGACGAAAGTTTGATATTTTTAACAATTTTCGCAGCGTAAAAACGCTTCATCATTTTTACTCCCTTAGACTGTTCGCCGCTCGAAGTAAATTAATGATTTATGAGCGCGTTAAGGTCAACCGCGACTATTTAACGGTGAAATTTTCAAGCGTTAAACCATAGCGTGATGTAATAAATGGCTCAATTTTTAACTCGCTTAATAAACCGGCATTAATAATTGTCATGGAAATACGCCTCTACTTCGGCGCCCATCCATGAGCCTCTTTTCGTCCATCGCGAATACGCCGCGCAACCGTCGACGAGAACTTTATCAAAGTGTCCCGCGCATCCAGTAAATTCGCGGTTGGGGAATTTTTTTCGACTTTATTTTAATTACCTGTAATGATATTAAGTTTCCTCGTTATAATCTTTTTGTAATTTGATACGCGTGTCTGAGTAATGAGATATTCTTAAAAGGTACGTCTCGGGTTGCGGTTTGCTTCTTTTTTTGCGACAAAGAAACGTATTCGCGGAGGATCTTGTGACGTGATTTTTTTTCTTGATTAGTACAAAGGATGGCGGGTTTTGGGGGGTTAATTTGAAAAGTCGTTTGAATGAAAGAGGCGATGGAGATAGAGTTGGAATTACCGCGAGAATGTTTCATCGGGAGGTTTTAAAACGGGAGAGGAAGGGGGGATGGTGAAAAATTGGAAAAAAATTGAATACGTAATATGATACTCGTATATGAAATTTTCTATGTACATTAGAGAGACTGAAATAATTAAGAGTTACGCAGTTGCTGAGATTTTTTTAAGTGAAAAAAAATCAATAAATCGATGAAAAAATAGAGAAAAATTGCCAATGAAAATGCAATTTTTCCTTTTAGAAAAGTGTTTACCTTTGGTATTAATTTGACATCCTCTTTAAGGACTAAGATTCTGTAGCATGTTTCAACTCAGGATTGTATTTTTGTTTTTTTTTTTAATTTTATTAGAAAAATCATGTCAAATTTTTGATACAGTTACGAATTTTTTTCTGCAAATAACCAATCATTTTTTTCGACGAAATCCTTACGTCATCGCGTATGAATTTTTTTACCCTGAAAGTGACACGAAGACGATATCTTGAATTTTTCATATTTTTTCGAACAAGCTGTCATCTTCTCTTTTTACGTTCATCTTTTAAGTTTTTTTTTCCTTTTTCTTTTTCTTTTCATATCGAATTTGTAACTTCATCGATTGAATTATTTTTTAATCATTTTTTTTTTCAATACGTTTAATTTGATAATAGAGACGAAATAACGATAAAGAAATAGGGTATCGAATAAGGAGAAAATACGATGCAAAGGGTCTTTTCGGGGATTACGACGAAACCGTAATTTTCTTATGGAAGCGGTTAAAATCTTCGAATCGAATATACGGTACGTTAATGTCGTACATATTTCACGGCGTCAGGTACGTTTACGGTTGAGGCGAAACGGTGCCCTGAAATACGATAAACTTGACCCATGACCTTGGGAAAAGTTTGCAAGTTGGATGTTACATAGCTCGTGTTTTATCCTTGGTATCTCTTAACGTTGTACGAAAACGTAGCTGAGAGAATGAGAATTTATCCCAGAAGAAAGGGAGTATTTTGGGGAAAAATACGTTAAAATGCCTCTTTACGTTCATAAATGGTTGTAGGTGAGATGGTGCGGTTAATTGAATTTACTTCTTTTTTTGGGTGTGTGTGTGTGTGGGGGTGGTGTATTTTAAGCGGATATGTAGGCATATTGTTTGGCCGTCTATTAGACTTAATTAGTCGACTCTCTGTTGGATGTTACTTTAATACGTTGGAATCATAATTAAGAGTTTTTCATCTTGAGCGAGACTGCGAGGTTTGATGGAGTTAGGGGTTCGCAGAATGTGTAGCTGGAGGATATGGTTTGGAAAACAGCGATTTTGAGGTATGTAGCGGGTAAATGTTGCGATGATAGGGTGATGTTGAGAGTTATATCGGGCTGTAACAATGTTGTAGGGTTGTTGAATGCATAGGTGGAGCATTGAGGTTGCATGTTGCACAACTGTTGCAGTTGTATTGAAGCTACTGGTTAAGTTGATGTGGTACATTGTAAAAATGTTGCAATTTCGTTGAAGTTACAAGTCAAGTTGATGTTGCATGTTGCAAAAAAGTTGAAATTTTGTTGAAGCTGTATGTTGCACGTTGCAATTTTGTTGAAGTTGAGAGTTGCGTTGATATTGCATGTAACAAAAAATGTTGCAGTTGCGTTGAAATTACAAGTCAAGTTGATGTTGCATGTTGCAAAAAAGTTGAAATTTTGTTGAAGCTGTATGTTGCACGTTGCAATTTTGTTGAAGTTGAGAGTTGCGTTGATATTGCATGTAACAAAAAATGTTGCAGTTGCGTTGAAATTACAAGTCAAGTTGATGTTGCATGTTGCAAAAAAGTTGAAATTTTGTTGAAGCTGTATGTTGCACGTTGCAATTTTGTTGAAGTTGAGAGTTGCGTTGATATTGCATGTAACAAAAAATGTTGCAGTTGCGTTGAAATTACAAGTCAAGTTGATGTTGCATGTTGCAAAAAAGTTGAAATTTTGTTGAAGCTGTATGTTGCACAAATGTTGCAATTTTGTTGAAGTTGAGAGTTGCGTTGATATTGTATGTAGCAAAAAATGTTGCAGTTGCATTGAAATTGCAAGTCAAGTTGATATGGCGTGTTGCACGTTGCAAAAAAGTTGCAATTTTGTTGAAGCTATATTTTGCACAAATGTTGCAATTTTGTTGAAGTTGAGAGTTGCGTTGATGTTACATGTAGCAAAAAATGTTGCAATTTTGTTGAAGCTATATGCATGTTGCACAAATGTTGCAATTTTGTTGAAGCTATATTTTGCACAAATGTTGCAATTTTGTTGAAGTTAAGAGTCGCGTTGATGTTGCATGTAGCAAAAAATGTTGCAATTTTATTGAAGTTAAGAGTCGCGTTGATGTTGCATGTAGCGAAAAATGTTGCAGTTGCGTTGAAGTTACAAGTGAAGTTGATGTTGCATGTTGCATGTTGCAATTTTGTTGAAGTAGAAAGTTGCATTTGTGTTGCGTGTTGCAAGAATGTTGTATGTATGTTACTTTTTGCAAATCGTAGCAATGTTTCACACATAATGTGTTGGTGTGATGTTGCAAAAATATTGAACGTAAATATATCGCGTTGATGTCGAATTATGAATGTTGGATGATGAAATACACGGCAACCTGCATCTGTGTTGTGTTTGACATATGTTGCAAGGTTGTTTACACTCATTGCGTTCATGTTGACTGTTGAAATGGAGTTGAAAAACATTGGATGATTTAGGTAATGTGAAATGGGCTGTTGATAATTGCAACATTGTTGCACCTAGTGGTCCAATATTGATTTTATGTTTCAATCCAACATTTCGTTGATGGTTCAAGAATATAAAATATAATCTACATCAAGATGTTGAATCGACGTTGAATCAAAACTAGACTTATATTTGATCGATGAATATTTCCTCAGCTTTCATCGTATTTCGATGTTGATCCGATATGAAATCCACGTTGATTTGAAGTCTTCTAATGCACGCTGAGGTAATATCCTAAACCATTTGTAATTATCATCATACTACTCACGAATTCACGATACGAAATTTATAGACGAAGTGAAACTTTCGGATGCTCGGTTTTCCATCTAGCAACTTGTTGAGTAGTACGTTCTGAAAATAAACAATTCAATTCTCAAAGGTACCTGGTAGTTTCTGTTTAGTGGAAATGTATCCCGAAGGAAACGTATAGTGAAATTTTCTCTTATGCAGCGTTTACTTCTGTATTGTTTCTACTTTCAATGATCCGTATAGGGTGTCTCAGGTATGGAAGTTTATCACGCAGGCGTTCTCAAAATGACGGATTTTGAAGAATGCTTCAGCTAATGGTCTCGGTGATCAAGGTTTTTTTGAATTTCGACAGAGTGATTAAAATTAGCGGCGAGCTTTTGAAGCGCTCGTAATTATCGTATTATAGTGATACTCCGATCGATGGTATGTAAGGTCACTGTAATAATTCTTTGGAGCTCGTACTTGAGAATTAGATGATATCTGAGGCATCTGCGCGCACTTTTTTTACATTTTATACATTCGCATCTAAATAGGAATCCGGCAAAAGTATACCGAAGGTTATGTATAGCAATGCGCGAGTGTTTTAACGACTACGACGACGAGGGGGCATTACGCACAGACACAGGGCGCAAATAACTCAGGCGTGGCTCGACCAGTGCTCGAAGAATGTATACACTTGTAACGTAGACGCGATGTTTACGACGATAGAGTGGTCGAGGCGACGTATCATTACATAGATATACCCGATAGGCATAGTTTATTGTTAAACAACGATCAAAATTAAAATTGTAACGACCAAGGTAGAAAAAAAGTTTATTAGTCGCAGGTGTAATGATTAGGTTTTTTATTCGGGGTTTCATAATTATCAAGGTCGTCTGTTTGAAAATTAAGTCGTTTCGATGTAATTTTTATTTTTTTACTCGTCTCCGTATTTTTTATCAACTTCCTAGTAATTACTTTTATTTTCGGATTCGCGATTTAATTGACGAAATTTTTCAAATCGAGGTAATTTTCGATTCGCAGCGAGTAATTCGATATGAGATATCCGGGTTTATACAGATGACTTATACGTTTCAATTGCGATGGTTAATGGCGTGATTTATTTTTACGAATGTCTCGAATGTTTATTCGAGTTTTTTTATCCTTTTGCGTTATTCTCAACGTATCTTTGTTGGTAAAGGGAACAAGTCATTGCGCCGAGCATTGTCTATTACCCGGCGCGTTTCACGTCGCGGTGTTGTAAATTATTTATGCATCACAAAATCCCTCCTCCCTTTGGTTGTTCTCTTTGAACCGCAAAAACCACGTGCTATATGTGTTTATATTTTATTCACAAAAGTACAAAAAGAGGTAATACCGCGATGGTAGCTGGTTCGAATTAATTTTTAGTTTACTTTGTTGTTCTAGTGTATTCGGAATGTACCCCGTATCCTCGATGGTTTTTATCGTCGTTTTCACAGGTGACTGGCTCCGGAGTCGCGACTAAATAATCGCGGTTTTTTCGCGTATTAACGAGACGTACATGAATGGCGCCGGTGGTTTGACGAGGATTTCAGAGAATTCGGTCAAGCTAACGAATTAGGGAAATTTTCCGACGTTTTTTAGTCGGAATGATCCCCGGTAATGCGTTGATTATTTCGATGCATTAAATAGTACGGAATCGAGTATGTTTTGTTTCAGGATTTTCTTCATTTTTCGTCTGATTTTTGAGATTTTCCGAAAAATTAGGTTTTGAAGAGAGTAAAATAAAAATTTTCTTTGAGGATGAATTTTATAGAAAAATTGTTGGAATTAGAGTTCTCGGTAGTTTAATTGGGCGTATTTTTTGTTTCTAGATTTTTTTCAGTTTTGTCTAATTTTCGAGATTTTTTTGTTTTGAAGACATAAAATAGAAACATTCTTTAAGGCCAATTTTATGGAAAAATTGTTGAGATAAAAGTTGCCGAGAATTTAATTGGGCATATTTTTTGTTTCAAGATTTTTTTTATGTTACTTCAAATTTTCGAGATTCCTTGGAAAAATCCAGTTCTCTGTGAGAAAAAAACATGCCCAAGGATCAATTTTACGAAAAAATTAATGAAATAAAATTGTTTGGAATTCAATTAGGCATATTTTTTATCCCAAGATTTTTTTCATATTGCGTTAAATTTCCGAGATACGTATCTCTTGAAAATCAAACTCTGAGGAAGCTAAATTAAAAATATCCCTTGAGGATTAATTTTACGAAAAAATACTTGAAATAGAAGGTGTCGAGAATTGATTCCAGTTTTTGTTTTTTTCAAATCTTGTCTACTCGTATTTCTTGAAATAGACAAGAAAAATCAATTTATTCAGAGCTAAAGGTGACGAAAGTGTACCTGAGGATTCTTAAAGACAAAAGTTGATTTTATGAAAAATTCTGGAAACGAAAATTGTTGGAAATTAAATTTAATACACTTTTCATTTCAAGTTATTTCTCGTATCTCGCCAACTTGTCGAAATTAATCAATTAGAAGTCGAAGTAGGGAGGGGGAGGTCTTCAAATTACGACACTAATGGAGGTGTTCTAACTCTAAAGAGAGTTTGGATTTTCAAAAGTTCAAATGAACCCTGCAATTATTAACGTTTGTAGTAATTTTCTCTAAATTCATAGCAAACCTCTGATAAATTTAGATTTTCGAGAAAATTTTCTTGTAAAAAAATGAATTTGATTTGAATACGTTATTTTTAAAAAATAACATTATAGATTTAAAAATTTGAAATATTATAATAAATTAAATGTTCGAACTTTGAAAAAAAATCGTCGATAAATCACCCATCTGTTTATTCTGTTATAAAATCTAAGAGAAATCTATCTTTCTACAAGTAACCCCCTCCCTCTTCTTAGCCACCTGATATTTAACAGTGCAATTTTTCCATTTGCTCGATTATTTCATACTTTTTTCGCAGTATTCGCATCAAAGAAATTGCTCATTTGTCAATTTAATTAGCCACAAAGAGTTTGAAGGTTATTTGGGGAAAGGGGGTTTGGGCGATTCTTCAGTCTGGGAAAACGATAATGCAAATTTTTTGTGAATACCAGCGTTAAATGTGCTTTGAAAAGAACAAAGGATAAATTAAGAATTCTCGAGAGAAAATGCGGCGATTTTTTCCCAAAAAAGCCTAGTTTACATTGTTTTGTAGTTTTATTCATTTTATTGTAGATTTTTATGTTGTACTGTTTTTTTTTTTTTCAAGAAAATTTTTATTAAAAAAATACTTCATTTTGTAAATTCCAGACTATCATTTCCACAAACATTTAAGATAAAGTTAAAAATATATAATATTGTATTTAATACACATATACGAATTCGAAATTGGCAAAAATACGACCTGAAGTAAAGTACGAGTTCATTTTGAATTGCTTATAAAAGGTTCTTAATTTTGGACTGAAATAGAAAAGAGAATTCTAAAAGGCATCTACAAGGGACTCTTTGACCTCGATAAATTTTATTGCGAAAAAAGTAATTTTCTTTATTTACTTTGAGTACAAATTTTTCGTTAATTCCAGATACAGCATCCTTAAAAGGATAAAAATTCGAGTACACTAGTTTTACGTACGAGTAGTATTGTTTGCATAAACGCCATCGTAAGGAGGAGTCTTCGTAGCGGAAAAAAATCACATTTAATAGGATTAAATTCGCTGCGTTGATATTACATCACTCCCCCTTGCCTCCAATCTCATTTCATATTCTAAACGCAGTGAAAATATTTTTTCGTAAATTTATATCCGCTTTTTATCCGCAATTAAAAAGGATTTAATAAATATTAGTTACTTTTATCTGAAAATTTTCAGGCCTTGCAGTGCCTTTACTTTTTTTTTAATCTTCAAATAATCAACATGGCCATTAAAAATCGTTAAATCTTTGTAAACGTCGGTGCGCTGAATGTTGCCCAAAAAAGAAACGCCTCGGAGGGTAAAAAAATTATAAAAATTATTTCTCGTTCGTTAATTCGATTTTCAGAAATGAGTAAATTTCACCTTTCTTGTTTCGCTGGAAGATAATTCGTTACGACACTAACAGACTCGTACAACATCGTTGACTCGAAAAATTTAGAAATTATGACTAAGGGGGAAAATTCTAAAGACAAAAGCGGAGCGAAAAAAAACTCTAAATTGTAATTTTAAATACGTTTATTTGCTTCGGAGACGAATTGGAAAAAAGGAAAATATTTGGGTTGGAAAGAAAAAGCGACTGGTGGTGTTCTTTTTATGGAGAAAATTTCGAGGAAAACGGATTAATTTGTATTAACGTGGCGACTGCGACGTTAATCAGATGTTTTTTTTTCAAAATTAAAAACATCGTTAATTATTTTCGGTTGATGAAAATTCGTAAATATAATTTAACTATGAATAGAGAAATGTTCGAGTAAAGTTTGTAAGTTGGGATATAAATACCGAAACGAGAGGTACTTATACTTTTCTCGGAGATATTAAAATCGAGCTTTTTTGTTCGGTATTAAATCACGGAGGTTATGGCTTTCTTGGTATGACGTCATATTTTGTATTGAAAGTTTTTTTTTCCGAGTCGAATTTACGTTTAGATGTGCCGCAGCCGCGGGATATTGAGAGGCCGATCGATTTACCTATTTTGTAGAAGTTAAAAAGCTATTTAAATTTTTTTCTGTTTTAGTTCGAAGTCAAGTAGAAGCTGTCAATAACCTGTAGAAGTTTCAACCTTTTTAGAAGAAACAGTTATTTTTAATTTTTTTTCCTATTTTATGTAAATATTTTATTGGTTATTTTTACTTTCTTTGAATTTAATTTTTATTCCTTTATCTTGTATAAATACAAAGATTTCTGCTCGCGTTTATTTTTCCTTTTTGTCATGACGCAATATCTGAAGAATTTTCCGCTTAGATGAGCGATTCGTACTTGTTTATAGAATTTATTTCTAATGTTCTACAATTATTACAGAATTTTACAACGTTTATATAAAAAATAACATCGAAATATAGATTTGTTTGAAATATGTCTTTGTTTTTATTTCTCTTTTATAACGATGGCATTTGGAATTGGACTTGTGCGCTGAAATAGAAATAACGCGATTTAGCGAATTTTAATAAAATGCATAAAGAAAAGTTGACGCATACCGTTCAAACATTTTGGTTAGAATTTCTTTACTAGCGGCGTATCTCTCTTCATTTTTGAAACTGGCCGCTCGCCATTTTCTTCTCACATTGGCCCAATTTTGTAAATGCGATTGTAGGAGTTCTTCTTTACTAGGAGCTGGATCTTGATCCTAAATAAGCGTCGATTAGAAATTGAAATTGGGTAATGGGATGAATCATACTTACGTTATTTAAATCTATGTCTTGGATGTTGGTAGGTGTTGAATGTGGAATTTTATATGTTGCGACGCCTTCTGGTAATGGTTTCGGAGGCGGTAATGAGTAAATGTCGCGTCCTTCTAGACGTGAACGATATGGTCTTTCGTTTAAATCTAACGTTTGACTGTCGATATCTTCGTCGTGTTTTATTTCTACTAAACCGCTACAGATTTCTTCTTTTTTTCTACAAAGTAACGCAGTGAATTTACGGGGTTGGGTTACGAGATAATCAAAGTTGTGGTATTTACTTCGTTAATATTGGTTTGTTTTGTATCCAAGCTCGACATATCGGGTATAAAGGCGTGTTAATGTCGAATTTCGCCAAATCAACACTACGGTCGAATAATTTCATAAAATATGATTGGTGATCTTCCGTATCGTTTGGTTTAAGCTTTTTCCAATGAGCTGGCGAAGAATCTCTATGAAAAAATAAATGAATTGTAATTTCATGAGAAAAAGTAAAATTTCGAGTTTTTTACCTGATTTTTCTAGAACTTGAATTTAAACCAGGACTAAATGAGCAAGCGAGATCAAGATCGTCGGTATCATCGTTATTGTGGTTTAAAATACCTTTTAAAGCTCCTGCCAGGCGTCCTCGAGCTATGGCAACTTCTCCTGTAAGATTTCAAGTCAAGTACTGTTTCGTAGATATGTTATGTGAACACAAGACTTACCATCTCGTTCTTTGAACTTTTTCTCGATTGGACTGTCCTTATTTTTTCTGCCTTTACGACGTTTTAATACTTTACTCTGAAAATTGATAATATATTGTTTATTCAATGTTGATAAGGAAGTGAAGCATTTATGATACGTGATACGATTCGAGATGTTAGTGCAAGTAAAACAAAGATGAAAATTAATTTAGAGTGAATGAAGTGGATTACAATTTTAATTTTCTCAGAACAAATAATTATACTAATAAATAACATTGACGTACCATGTTAACTGTGATGAATGATTAAGTAGAAAAACGCAGCTTTTGGTGGCAATCCAAACAGGCAAAGATACAGAGAAAGAGATTACAAAGCGATGAAAACTTTTCAGAAATATTGCAAAATATTTTAAATTTTTAAATTGCTCGTCAATTTATTAAATTCGTATATTTTGTTGACGGTTAAGTTTGAGAAACTGGATGGAGGTGTTTATAAGTTGGAGAATATTGAACAGTTTTCGTTGTTATTTCGTATACCTTTTTTTCCATTTCATTAATTTTGAAATTTTACTTGAAATTATTTCAAATATCGTTGAAATAATAATTTAAAAAGCAAATTAATGAATGCTTTAATAACATAAAGTTAAAAAATATTAAGAAAATTGAATTATGAATATTGAAACGAGAAATTATAAATTCCCTTCGTAGTTTTCGTTCTTTTTAAATATTTATCAACGCTCTCTGTTGTCTCGGTATGTACTTCGAATCGACTTAGTTAAAAAACAACAGTGAAAAAGCCTAAAAACTTTTTTACTTCTGTAAGTGGCAACCCTGTAAAACAAAAAAATCAACAAAAAATTATGTGAAAATTTTTCAGTTTTGATTTCGTTGCAATTTGCATCAGATTTAATGTTTTATAAAATTAATAATTCGAAAAGTTTTATATGATTGAATTAAACTTTGACTTCTCTTCACGAATCATCAACTTTCGCGTTTGTTGTAATAATGGAAAATCCAAAAAACGAAGACGCCGACAGTCCGAATGTTAGCAATGATCAACAAGTTGAAGGTACAACTTTGCTTGTTTAACTAATTATTTGTAATAACCCTTTGAATGCTAGTTTTTAATCATATTTGTGTTTAGTAGTTGATTTGTGTGTTTTAGTATTACATTAGCTTCATAGGTCTTTCTTTGATGTTGATTTACATTGCTTAATAGGAATAGGAATATTATGTTGATAGCCCTTCGTTGAAAAGTTCCTTTCAGGCTTTTATGTCGCATTTATGGATTGACCCCAGCAATAACAAACTCGTTAGATCGTGCTGTTTTCATGCACTGAAAGAACTTTATTTGGTAGTTTTGTAATTTTGTTTTCGTATGTATCAAATTAGTGGAACTTCGGAGGAAGATGAGAATTGCGATTTGAATGTTTTCTATTATTTTGCATCTTTAAACCAAACTAAGAATTGGTGAATTAGGAAATCGTCGAGATAATTTGTAGGACAATGTCGTTACGTGTTTGTTTGTTGATAGCTTGTGCAAATTAACTAATCTCAGTGTTTGGTATCGCTTCCAAGCGTTTTGTGTGAAATAACAGCTTGAAAGTTGATTTTTTCCCCATTGAAGTTTCGGTTAGATTTTGTCGATGCTTGGTCGCATGATCGTATAAAAGTATAGTAGCTTTTGTGGTTACTCGTATCATCTATTAAAATATCAATTGAAACGAATTTTTTTCACCTTTCAGAGAATGTGATATGTTTGGAGGAAGCTACAATTGACCGTATACCGAACTCGTTAAAAAGCTTAATTAGCTTGTTGCCACCCGATAACCTCAATGAGAAGGAAATATTTACCATTATTTTGTACATCGCTTCGATTGAAAATGGTTTCACTTGGAATAAATTCGAATTGGAAAGTGTGCCTTCGCGCCGTCGTAATTATCATTTCGATATGCGCAGATTGCGATCCATACCCCCCGAATCATATACCCCGTGGACTGATAAATCTAATTCTTTCGAGAAAGTTGTGTATTTAGGAGGTGTCGAAGATTTCCAATGTACTTTGGTAGCTACACCTTCGCAGAATAATATGATTGTTAATATCTCTAATCCAATATTTTTGATATGTTTCCCTTCGATTTTCGTTTTATCAGATTATATCCACCGAAGTAAACCGAAATATGATAAAATTAAGGAATTAGTCGCGAAATTTCATTTTGAATTATTTTATCCTTTGAAATCACACTTATTAAGCAAAGCCTCGATAGTAAATCCATCGTTGATTGGTTTACCATTGGAAATTATCTCGAAAATAGCGAAAAACCTCGACATTACTGATTTCGTCCATTTATGCTTCTGTTGTAAATATTTTTATTACAATTTATCTGATTTAGAATCCGTTTGGATTTATTTTGCTAAAAAACTTAATGTTCCTGTTAAACCCGATGACACTGATTGGAAAACTCACGTTATAAAAGCAAAATTGGCATGTGTGTGTAATCGTCCTGCGCGTCCTGAGTATGTACCACCTCCGGTTCGAAGATTTTATGCTTTCAGACGTTAAATTTTTTAACCGTCTTCGCCATATGCAAAAAATTTCAAATGATACTATTAAATTTTGATAATGTATTAATTTTTTGAGAAAATGTCGATTTAAAAGAAAGTATCTTCGATTAATTATCATGGTGTAAAAGTTGAAATTTAATGGTATTATTGTGTCCGAAATGTTCATTATATTTAAGCGACTGGGCCAGAGGAGCTGATGTACATTTTACTATCTCCCTTTGCCGTCTTTACCATTATGACGCTTACTCTTTGACTGATGTGATATTTTTATTATACATTTTTAATACATTTTTTCGTTCTGCTGTTTCTTATTTTTCAATGTCTTATCAGCCTTCAAAGAAAGACGTCAAGTTATAATATTCGCTTTGCTTTACATATTTATTCATATAGATGGCGAAACAGCAGACGAATCACAAAACGAAGAGTTACAATTGCTAGAAGAAAGAAGTATAGATGAAGGAGCAAAATTGCATTGCAACGGTAGCATTAGTAAGTAAAATATTCATTATTCGAGTACTTCTTCGTGTGAAAAGACTGAAAAAGATTTGAAACTTTTCTCAACTAACTTCCAACTTTTAAGTTTGTTCGTTTGAATACATAATTTGAAGTTTTAACATTTAATTTGATAATTACGCTAAAATGGAATAAATTTAAAATTTTATTTAAATGAAAAAAATACTGATTTGTGCTATTTTTTTATTGGCGAGACGTCATATGCGTACGTCGACTTTAACCAATTAGAACGTGGTATCGTAGTAAATAGGTTTATTTAGTAGGTAGTGAAAATTATTTACGCGAATATTTCATAGAGCGCGTTGTAATAATTTTATGATTTGGCAACACTGGTTATCGCATTTTTAGACAGGGAGCGGGAATTGCATTTCCAGTTTTCATGAATAGTCGTTGTTTCTTGTTTAAACTTATAAACAAGAAATGACAAATAGGTTCGAGTGTTATAATTAATTTTTTTTTCAAATATGTGATTTTAATTCGAGCTTTGGTTGAACGTGCGTATTTAAAATACGGTGCTTTTAGTCGATATTCGGTCGATTTATACGAGTATATTCGTGATTAACGTGTCTCCTGTTGTGTTAGTGGTTTGATGCATATTCGAGGCTGTGTTGATATGGAATAATTAATTTTTATGGTTGTGTTTGGTCGTTTCGAATGTGTTGTTACTGTATTGGTAGCTAAATATGGTTGTTTTTTTCATTAGTGCGTATAAAAAACCGCGATGCCGTTAAGGCGACGATTAAATTACGATAATATGTTAAAAATGTAAAATGCTAAAGCTCAGATAATGTCCGTACGATTAAGCGGTGTATACTTGGTTCATCAATCTCAGAGTATGTCTCCTAGTTCTGAAAAATCTCCGTCATTGAGTAATGATCCGGTATCGTTACCTTTGCAAAGTTCAAAGCCACCGACAGCCGTTGCCATTGTAACGCCGCAACGCAGCAATAGCTTGGATTTTTTGAATTTCGAAGAAAAAAGGCAAATCATCGCGTCTTCGTTATCGTTAACTGATTTTCTACAGCATAAACATGCCCAAGGTTCGGCCACCACACCTACCTCACCAACCACGGCTAAGTTTATTTTGGGTGAGTTCACAAGTTTTTCATTTAGATTACAAAGTTCAACGCCCCGGCGCCTTTATTCGCCTTTTACGCGGCCGTCGTGCCGGCAGGATTTATAACCTCGATTTAGCAACACGGCGGGGATTTAAGATTTTAACGTGGCGAATTATTCGCGTGCTGATAAGGTACACTTCGACGATAAGCTACATTATAAAGGTTTCACCGACGAGAAAATTTTTTTCAAGAAGGGGAATTTTTTTGCACGAACGTAGAATGTGAGCTTTTCAAGTAGTTTATGACACACGTAATACGCCGATAAACTTCGATTAATGTTTCAAAATATTACATGACGAAAAAAGATGAATACCGTTGGAAAAAATCCCATCTCGAATGATGCCCAAACAATTCAAGTATTTACGAGCTGATAACGAAGCTTCTATTTCCACCTTGTTTACCACAAACGTAAGATTGTCGAATTAAACCTGTGTCGCCGGACCGAAAGATTGTAAGTGGTTACCAAAATATTTCAATGAAGTTAGATTACAAGTTCTTTTTCCTCGTTCTTTATCGCGAAACTTGTTAACTCGATGCCTTTGATGTGGAATTTATACGAGGCGTGTGATCTTTGAAGTGTGATGAAAAATGAAGCAAATTTTTAACGTCCTGCC
Source organism: Maconellicoccus hirsutus (assembly GCA_003261595.1). Taxonomy (NCBI): domain Eukaryota; kingdom Metazoa; phylum Arthropoda; class Insecta; order Hemiptera; family Pseudococcidae; genus Maconellicoccus; species Maconellicoccus hirsutus. The sequence goes on from QBDW01005033.1 coordinate 66,674, forward strand.
GCTAAAAGCGTTTTTTCTTCGCAGAAACTCTGTTCGAGTCGTGTTCTGCGGCGAATGAAAACGTGTTTTTAATGAAAATATCTCTCGAGAAATATCTAAAAACATAATCGACTCTGAATTTTACGCCAAAGTCGGCGCTTAAATTCAGAGGTTTTTCGATATCGAGCCGTTTAAAATCGACGAGAATTTTTCGATTGAGGTAATTTTTTATCCTTCGAGTATCTCGTGTGTCACCGTCGAACGATGAGAAATAGGCAGAACGTTGTAAATGGAACTTGAAAGGGTTTCGATGCGAAATGACGTCACAAACGAATTAATTATTTTGCGCGAAACGTTATTCCGCCAAAATCGACGGTATAAAAAATCAAAAAAAGTATAATTGGAAACAACGTGACCGTAAAATTCGATAAAATTTAATTGCAAAGTAAATTGAAGTCGCGATTTTAAATCCATTCGAGCGTTTCTCTTTTTCGTTTTTTTGCAAGCCGTGAAAATTACACGAAAATCTATTTTTTGATAATTGAGAAAATAATGGTTACTTATACGAGGACGTGAGAAACGAGAAGGGAGAGGGATGTGCTAAAAATGGCGATTTTTAGCGGATTTATCAGCTTTAGGGTTTTTTTAAAGGGGAATCTGTAGAAAAATGTGTAATCAAATCGCGTCCCTAATATGAGCTTAATTGAATTCTGCGTTTGGCTGAATAACATATTAGTCGGAGCAGAAGGGGCGGGGGAGGGAAATATCGAAAACGAACATTCTTTGATATCATTTTGACGATTTCGAATTTCTTTTCAATGATTGACAAGGCAGAAAAATCCACGGAATTATGTTTGTAATATTGTATTCAACGATATATTTTTTATATAAACTAGAAAGTTCGCGTTTGATAAAATAAAAAAATAAAAAAATGGAAAAAAGAACAAAAAAATGGAAAATTTTTCAAAATTGTTCTAAAACATTAAAAAAATAGTTACAAAATGTAAAAAATTGAAGGATTTAGAAAGCTTGTGATAATATGAAATGGAAAAATGAAAGAAATTGGTCGAATTAATTGCTGACATTAAATAAAAGTTGTCGAAGTCACTAAAAAGTTTTTGTTATTCAAATAAATTATTTGTATTTATATATTTTATTATTTTTATTTGAGTAGTTCTTCATTTGTAGGTTTTATTTGGGAGATATTAATACAATTTACTTATTTTTTCAATATTTATAATAAATAATAAATTTAATACGTATATACAACTGTTGTGGCTTTTCTTTAATTCATTGGAAAAAATAATATAACACTTCGCAATAATATCAAAAACTCGCTATATTCTCGCTCGAATATCACGAAAATACAAAAAAACAAAATACAATTCAGGGTTGCCAACTCTATCGATATAACAACAAAAATCTTGTTAGCGTCCGAATTAGAAATTTTTTATAAAGAATTTTGTTCAGTTGTAAAAATTCAGCAAAAGTAATAAATTGCCAAAAAAAGTTGAAAAATGATTTTTTCAGTTGAATAGATGAAACAAGACTTTCGTTGAAAGTTTATTTGTAAAATATGGCGAAAATAAATTAAAATACTCTTGAAAAATATTAAATTAAGCAAATAAAAATACTAGAAACGGTTTTTCACTTTTTAACGAAATATAAAAAATTTAAAAAAAAATATATAATGAAGTTTAAAAAACTAAAAATTAAAAAAATGTCAAAAAATGACTCAAATAAGAAAACATTAATTGAAACTAAACTATTCCACAAAATGTGATCCCCCTTTCTCTTAAAATTTCGTATCTTTCTATATAGTTGACTTGATAATCTCTGCTTCAAGTGCAAAAAAAATGAAAAACAATTTGTGAGGAAACGTGCAAAAAACAGTGAAAAGAGCCCATCAAATCCGGGCCATCTTTGGTACCGCTTCAAAGCAAGAACCAGCGATTACTATCTCCTCCTCATATCTAAATTTTTTTTGTGCGTCGTTTACGCGACAGAAACCTGAAATATGATGGAAATTCGGATTGGAAATAAAACAATGAAACGCGAACACCCAACGAAGAGTTTACACAACGCATTAGTAGTCTATTAGCATCGGTTCGATTGTGAATTTGGCCATCTTCACGAATTATGCCATTGTTATTTATTCAAAGAAGACATACGCGCGTGGAAGTACACGTGAAAAGTTAAAACGGAAAGCGTAGGTGTGGCGGGGGCGAAGGGCGTTATTTTACTTTCACTATACACGAACACCAAGGCCGGGTGATTTACAATGTACCGGGCGAACGATCCGTTGTCGTGGTCGATGGGCAGAAAAAAAGGGCGCTATGGTGTGACAGCGGCGTTTCTGCGTGAGAATGGTGAGATGACGAGACGAAAAGGTAATTGGGAGTATTCGGTGTTCGAATTAAAAAAGCTCGCTGGGAGATTTGGGGCGGAGGTATCTCGCAAGCGATCCCGTTTCAGATGAGGAAAACTAGAAAATCCATGTTTACAAGCTCGCGGCGTAGTTTATAGTTCGTGTACAAAATTAATTAACGGTAATATGAGTACCAGACGCAATTGGTGTGAGATGCGGAGGTGACGAGGGAATATGACGTTTTTTTTCTGCGTAGTTGTTGTTGCAAAAAAGAGGCGAAAGCTTGGTTTCGCGTACACGAAATCGTAGCTGAAAGGGAAAAGTATAGCGAATTCGTGTTATAAATGAAGCCGACGAATATGGCGCGAGAAAGCATTGGACGACGAAGGAAATCAAGGATTTTTCGCCGGATAGACGCGGACGCCGGAGTCGTGCGAGATAAGTGTAATTACATCGCGAAGGAATGTTCACCGCGGGGTCAAAGTGGACTAGCCCCGAGACGAGAAGGGAGGTCAAGGTTGTGTACCGGTATGTCGATGCGTCGATCTGGACGCGTTGCTTTTTGGTGCTGATGTTCGAGACGATGCGCTTGGTATGCGAGGGTTGGGCTCGTGGCCCTGCCGATGGAATGTACGTGTGGGTGGAGATTTTTCGGGGGTGAAGTGATAGCGAAAGGGTGTGAGAAGATGGAGATGTTCGGGATGTTTGGGGTATTGGTCGAGGTTTGAGGTGGAATTTTCCTGTAATGATGGGTACGCTGCAAAGGGTGAGAAGAAGTGTGCTCAACAGCTCATGAAGTACTGATTTTTGGCATAGTTCATTTCTAGAAGAGAATGTGTGTTCGAGGATTTCGAACCGAAGACTCGAATCATTTTATAATTAAATTTGAAATTATTTAAATTAATACAGCTCATGCAAGTGGTACGCTTTAGCTCATGATAAGAGTTCGTAAGCCGACTAACGGGCATCGATATCTGGAGAGAATGAAGAGAAGGGTAGACAACATGATATTACGCGTACTACGTATAAAAAGTCAGAACCGACGTAAGATGTACGCGACGCCGGAGGAGGTGTTCAAGTCGTTCTGCGATTAACATAATACAAAGTATCGTTACACTTCATTCATCACGACTCCTCGAAGGCTTTCTTTATTTCGGGATTTAAAAATGAGAACGTGTTTTGGAAGCGTTTTTTCTACCTTTTCGGTATCAGACGCCGCTGCCGTCGCGCTCCATTTCGTCGTTTGCCGACGAATTATTAAACGAGATTACGAGATGACCGCTCTGTGTACTGGTTTTACGCATCTCGACGGGAGGTAGTTAAGATGTGGATTTTGGGTTGGGATGGAATATCATAGGATGTAATATGAACGTGGGTTACGAGATGTAAATTTTGGCCGAACGTCGAACATGGAGTTGGATGTGGGAAAGTGATTAGAGTGAGGTGGTGTCTGAGTAAAGGAAATGGTACGGGATTCGTGGTGATTCGAGTAGTTTGCGATGTGGAAGATGTTAAAATGAGGTTGAGTGTTTTTTCATTCGTTTTTTCAATCTGGCGTCACTGAAATTTGAAAATAATCGGTATTTTTTTACATTTTGAGGTGTTAAATCGATTTTCGGGTTGTTTTTCAGGTTTTTTTTAGGAGGTTTTTGTTGTTTTCGTTTGCCCTAGGGCCTTGCTTTTCGTATTTGGGGTTGGTTTTCGATGAATTTGATAACCCCTTTGAGCTCTCCCCTCCACTTTTACATTAATCTGTGTTTAAATGAAATGGAACGAGAGAGCTGTGGCTGTTTTTAGTGGTTGACTGTGTTGTTTTTTTTTTTACTGAAATTTTCTTCAATTTTGAAGTGAATTTGGGGATATTAAAATTTATTTCGGTCAATGACCTTGAACAAATTGCAGAAATTTCATTCAATTGTAATGATAAAATCCGAGAGAAACAAATGTATCTAAAATTTCCCTGCTTAGACATTTTTTTCCATATGTTCGATTTTATTGTGAATTAATAAATGACGACGCCATCGAACCTTTTAAAAAATTATTATAGATTTATGAAGAAAAAGAATTTTGGAACTAACATGAATTTTATCACGAATAGCTTTACCTATTGGGTAATTTTTCAAACGTTTTTTGCTCATTTTGTTGTGATTTTTTGGTGATTTTTTTGTGAATTTTCTGCTCTTTTATTGGAACTTTTAACCATGAAATTTTCAAACGGTTTTTACTTATTTTGTTGTGATTTTTTGGCAATTTTTTTCAAATTTGTTGCCTTTGCTTCAAAACTATTTATGATAAAAATTTCGTCGATTTTTCATCCATTTAGATAATTTTTCTGTGATTTTCATTATTTTCAAGCGTTTTGTTGAACATTTTTTTTTTGTAATTCAACATTTTTTCGGGCGATAAATTCTCAAATTATGTGAATGCTCAATTACTCGTTTATTTATTGTTTTCGCGTTTCTGTTAAGCGTTTTCGCTTATACCTTCTTCCCTCCCCCACCACCGGTTCTTTGCAAAAAATTCTTCATGAAAAGGTGAAAATTTTACGTTTTTAGTGATTAAGCGCGATGTTGAGACCAAGTATGCGCTTAAAAAAATTCTCGTTTAATCAATTTTTTTCACGGGAAAAAACTTAGGGGAAGGAAATGGCGCATTCGTTGTTGGTGAAAAATAAAAAATTTTCAAATTTCGATCCACTTAGTTTAAAAACATCTATATAATTTTTGAGATTTAATTCATCTTGAACAAAAAAATCGAAAATTTTTGTCGATTTATCAAGGTTGCATGTTCGTAGGAAAAAAAAAATCGAAAATTTTATCGACTTAAATCACGTTATGAATTTTTTCTCCGCATTATTTCGTATTAAAAAATTAATAAAAATTATGTAAATTATGGTGAATTAAATATTGCATATTTCACACCAAGTTTTTGCGATTTATTGTTTATCTCGATGATAACGCGTCGGTGTAAAATTTTCGTTAATTTTAGAAAAAAAAGTACATTATTGAATTCTTGGAATCATAACGGAAATAGACCAAACGACGACGTTATTGATAAGACATTTTTTTCAACGGTTTCGGCATTCAAAAATTCGAAATTTTTAACGTATTTGTAGCGAAGATGCGCGCGCATGTGAACCTCAGTAGTACGATTTCAGGAACACGTTTGTAATTCGGCCATCCGCGCATCGATTTGTTTATCTTTGATAATTAGATACGCGTTCGATGAATGGGGAATTTCTCTTGGAAACGCGTTATCGAATTAATTACAAATTGGTTGGGAAAATATTCGAAATATACGAAGGCGTGATTGTAGACAGTGTATGTAGTAGTTTCGAGAATTTCGAAATGTGGTAAACATTTAAACACGCGAGCATGTGTTGTACGTCATGTTACGTTTTGGGATGTCGAACATCGCCTGTATATGAAAGTTATGCTTTAATGGACGATTAAATATGCGTATATAACACGAACGAATAACGTCAACTTTTATCTCGATTATAATTAAATATTATCTCTGGCGTAAGATTAAAGATTAACGTAGCCGAATGTTCTAATTTTTGAGACTTTGGCTTATATGGTGCATTTGTTTGTGTGAACATCGGTGTGTGAGTGGTCATAGACGAATATACGTTTACAAAGGTGAAAAAAAAACGACGTAAATGGTGAAATTTTAGGTTATTTTTTAAAATTACGCGAATATTTATCGAATTACGATAGGATAAATCTAAAGGATATTTGTCGTAATTGTAAACAAGACGTGTCTGCGTTTTGGCGCGAACATCGAACCGGTTCAACGTACGAGTTATATTTTCAATTGTGAAGTATACAGGAGCACTATTCCACGTGGCGATTTGAAAAGCGTCAAAAGAGGTATAATGGAACACCTGTTTAAAGCGACAAGTTTCGTGTGCTGAAAAGTTTAAAGAGGGAAGAGAAGTTCCCCTTGTGAACCCCTCGTGTTTTCGCGTTGTGTAAACGTCCGCAGACAGGTACAGAGGTACAGACTATTGAAATTGTGAACCCTATTCGAAAGGTGCACCTGTTTTTTCGAGTATCTTAATCGTGTTTGTGGTTGGTAATCGAACCAAAGCGTGTTTGTTTTCTATTTTTATGATCTCGTTGGAATTGATAAGTTGGCGGGTTCTCACGATAGGAAATTTCGGAGTTGAAATTACAAGAGGGATGTGTTTTAGGATGAACTTTTTTTTATGAATTGGTTGGTTTGAGAAGTGAGTGAGAAATTTGTTTTTTTCTTGGATTTGGCATTTTTTGAGGTAGCAATGTCTGGGTGTCCTAGTGTGTAGTTAATAGTTATGACGAATTTTCGAACCATTATTCTTCATTATTGTGGTTATTGTGAAGTCGTGGTGGGTATTTGATGATACGAGATGTGGCAATGCGCAGTGGAAGTTACAATGTGGTTTTGGTTATCTTCTGTGAGATGACGTGAAGTTTTGATAAATTTGGAGCTTTTGAAGAGATCAATGGAAAGAAGTAAAGCGATGTGTAATTTTATTCAAATATTTTCACAGCGATCTTTACACCTTCCTTTCTTGCGATTTCTCTTGTTTCAATTTCGTGTATTTTTTCTTCTTTTATGCTCATTTGAGGCAAATGAGCCGTTTCGCAGTTTCTATTTTTATTTTACTCGTTTAAATTATGCTGCATTTTTTAATAAATTTTTTTAGAAAATTGTATTTTTTTTATTTTTTATTTTTTTTTTATTTTTTTTGTTTTTTTTTTTTTTAATTTAACTACTCAAATTTTATGCTGGAACCTGAATTATTACAATTTTAATGGAAAAAATTAAAAGTCAGTTCTTTCTATACTTTGAATTTTTTTGATTTTTTGTCGGTTATTTGTAATCATTTTTCGATTTGTGAAAAAAATTAATCCGTGGCTTCGACGTTAAAATTCCAGAGTAACTTTTTTTTGCGTCGTTCTTTTTATCCAATTTCTCTCGATTTGAAAATATATATATATTTCTCAAAAATCAATTTGAAAGATCGATTTTTTTAAATCAATTTAAACCATCAATTTTTAAAAATCTATGTAAAATATCAATTTTTAAAAATTGATTTAAAAAAATTTGGTGTTTTAAATCCATTTTTGGAAAGTCAATATGAAAAGTTATGACGTTCAGAGCAAATTTTTTTGGAATTAAAAAATATAATGAACAAATTTGTTTTTTTGTTTAAATGATGAAAATTTTAAGGATTCTTTGGGTGGTTGGCTCGGATTTGAAGGATAATTAGATTTTTGGAAACACCGCACTGAAACCCCCTTCACCCCCTCCTCCGCCCACACCAAAATTTCAGCCACTCAAGTTCACTTTCCCATTTTTGGCGAATTTTTAAAAATTGAAAAACGTATGAAATTTTCATCATACAAAATGTAAGATATTGAATAAAAAGTTAATTTTAAGAAAAAGTTTAAAATTTCGATTTTTTTATTTGAAATTTCGCATTGTAAAGCCGTTTTGGAGGCTCCAGGGTGATTTCCGTTTTTCCATGATTTTCAAAATGCTCCAGAAATTGTGTTCATGAAGTTGGCCAGCTGAAAAGTGAAAATTTGTTTTCCGTTTATTCTCGACCGTCTCAATCGAAGTATCCATATTTCCGGAAAATTCCAGCCGGCCACTTCGAGAGGAATTTTTTAACTAGTTTTTTCATTATAAAAGACGAGATATACTGAAGTTCAAAAAATATTTTATGGAAAAAAATTTCCATCTTAAAATCATTTTTAATTTTATACGACTGAAGGTCAATTTATGAAAAACAGTTTTTTGTTTTCAATTTCACTTGAATAAATTTGCTAAAAATGACAATTTTCGATTTATTTTTTCAAAAATTTCAGGAAAAATTATGACAATTTTTTGTTTGTTGTTTTGCGTGAAATGAACTGCAATTGAGAATTTTTTCAGAATTTCAACTCGTTGAGATCATACTTTTTCTGCAATTTAAATGCTTCAAGTTATTTGTCTCGACTTGATTAAACTGGCAACACTGATTCTGCCATCATGTGCGAGTCACCCTTCTTCGAAAGTAGAAAAAAATCAAAAAACAGTTCAAATCGCTTGATACGATATAACTGGAGTTATCCGTTCTTGAAATTTCCAAATTTCCGCCATCTTTGAAAACATCAAATCACCAAACCCCGGATGAAAAATCGCACGTACCTCCGCCTTTGCTTCATTCATCATCGTTTGAAGATCTCCGTGGAAACGGTGTTGAAAAATCTGAGGATTTTCGTATCTAAATCGTTATTCCTCGAAAGCAGAACCGACGATGGTCTCAACTCCCGGGCTCATTACGACGATAAAGCACCGTAAAATAAATTCATACCGTGAATACAAAAGCCTCGTTTTTTGTACGTTCCAAAACCGATGTCACCTGAAGGATTCGGCGCCAGTGTTAATCGAAGCCAAGAAGCACGTCTAGACGTGTTTTTATTAGTTAAAACCAAGAGTTTCGTATTGGGATCGCGTCGCCGTCGCGTCTTCGGCGATATAAAATTATAAATAGTGTGCGAGGCGTGAACTCGGTAATATTTTTGGAACGCCATAGTCCGCCCGGACATGGAAGATGGTCGTGGTTCCAAACGAGAATCCTGGCATAGTTGAGATGTCACAGTAATCCTTGTATATGATCGTTATACGTCTCAGGGCTACCGAAAATTATCTAAAATAGCTTGTAAACGTCTGCGCGAGTATTCGTTCAGTGGGCATTTTCAAGGGACATGAAAAGAAAGCCTCAGGAGTGAACCTCAGACATCCCCTCTTCATTTGTGACGTCGACTGACGCGTTTGAAATCGCTTGTGTTCTGTAACGTAGCTCGAAAATTATTAAAATCGACACGAGCACGCGATACGCGTCTTCAGCCCTTCACCCCCCGATAACCTCGACGACGCACGCGAATTACTCGGCAGAGGTTATGCTGAATTGAAAATCCATATAGAAGACGGAAAACCCACCTACGACGTAGTTCGTGCAATTAGGTCAAAAAGCACGTGTTGCACGTGAATTACGACCTCCCCGATTCGTCTGTTCGCCCTACGAAGATGCGGACCGAAAAGCGGAGTCTTTGGGGAAATACATAATCAATTAAAAAAAGCCCTGCAATTTGGCTCGAAGAAGATGGACGAAATCGTCTCGGGAGTTCGTAGTTTGATCGGAGACGAAATTTTCCACAATTTTGAAGAAATTGACGACGGGGGAAATCGTAACGGCAGCGGCGAATAACGTCGGAAAAAACCTACGCGAAGGTGGAAAATTTTCGATAGTTTCAGGAAACACGTCGCTAAATCAAATTAAAACTTGAATCGAGTTGGAAATTTACCAAACGAGATTGACGTGAATTGCGAACTGCGAAGTCTCGTGTAATTTTACCTTTCATACGATATACGCGATTTGCACGTGCGATTTTCCTCGCCATTGGGGTTTCAAAATGAAGATAATTCAATTTTCGTGTTTTTAATCGTCGAGTTTGCGGCGGAGGGGGGAAGAGAGGGGTCATAGTGGAATGAGATAGTATTTTAGAACGTCCCCGGCGAATTTATTCGTTAAATTGGATGAAATTGAGAAAAGGCGTTTGGACTTTTTTGAAAAATTATGGTAATTTAAGAGTTTTGGATATGGCATATTTTACGCTTTTTGACGCCCTTCTGTCTGTGATGACATTTTGGTGGAATTTTCCAATTTAATGAATTCGTGCCCTTTTCAAGAAGATGGAAAATGCCTGACAATGGGATCATAATTATGGAAAATTTAAAGTCGACGATTTGAAATGTGTTGAGATCTCAAGCACCTTCGAAAAAACAATTATACTTGGGAGAATTTTCTCTTCAAGTAATCAAGAGACGAATTGAGTTGTATTGAGAAGAGGGGCGAAGGTGGGGGGTAAATTAAGTTTTTCTTGTATTTGGTCGACTCGATGATGCGCCAGTTGAATATATTTTCTTAAAAATTGTCATATAAAATTTGGAAAAAAAATCTGCGAAGTAGACGAAGTGAAATAGATAAGTGGCGAGGGGAGGGGGGAATAATCCAAAAATAATTACAAACCAGCGACGCGATAATATCGCTCGAACGATTTCCATCAAAGATACCTGAGCTGATTGCCAATAGGGGAGATTTTTTCGATCCTCTGAAACGAGATCTCCAAGTACCAAGGGAAGAAAAGGACAATGAAATGTGGAAAAGATGGAGCACAGTGGAGCCAGTGGAAATAACTATCATCGCAAAGTGCATATGTACGAAAATATTCGAATGTAAACGAAACGAAAGATATTCGAAGAGGGATGGTGGCTGAATGCGTTAATAAAATCGACCTGTTTTCTGACCCTTCCCTTCGTCTCCCTCGAGTACCTTACTTTTGCACGTGTCTTCAAGATTGGACATCGTGTATATGTATAAACATGTATAGCAGGTATGTTTAAGGTATTTATGCGTCGTATATATTCCCTTCTCCTGCCTTCCTGCTCCTTTTATCCTTTTACCTGGCGTGGTAGCTCGTTTAGAACGCTTTGTCTGTATTCATAACGGTTTGTCAGCAAATTACAACGTGCCTTAGTGTATATCTTCTAGATGTACCTTTATTTAAAAGCTTAATAGTACGAGCATTTAGCGACCAACGGGTGAAGACTTAATGCGTAAAAACGACGGCTTTCGAGGGGATAATTATCGCCTAAAAGGTGTACGCGACGAGCGTAGAATTAGAAGCAGGATACAATAACGGTAAAGAGAAAGTGTCGTGTAAGGGGATGGATTTGGAAATACGTAGAACATGCGACGTCAACGACACGATATTGCGAATTCGAAGACCACGAAGATACACCGAGCTCGGGGCATACGACGTATTTCGCGTCACGTACGAACACGAAATGTTAATTTACTAATTAACTAAGCCGTGGCTCGACGGTGTTCGATAAATGTATTCGGTGTAGTGGTGGTGAGCCGGAGGGGAAGAGGTAATTTATGGGGGAGAGGTACAGGTATCGGGATTCAGATGAATTTAGATTTGGCTAAGTTAAGACGAATTTCCAATTTCTTAGGGATTTGAATGACATTGTGTTTTTTGAAGATTTTCTAGGGAATTTGACGGATTTTTAGCTTTTGAGGGCCTTTTGAGATGCGTTTTTTATTGCGTTATTTTATGCCTTCTATTTAGTCAAATGCGAATGAATTATTTGTAGGATTTTTCTACAAAAGAATTTTCACACTTGGAAACGAGTCGTTCCGGAAAGATTTATCGGTTTTTTTGTTCTTTCAACGAGCCACGTTTAACTTCGCACGTGGAAGTTTTTAGACTGATTTATTGTTTAAAGCTGAATTGAACTATGTAGGTTGATAATGATTGATTTTGAGAAATAAAGGGATTTTTGTAATGACTAAATCGAAGAAAAATTTCGAAAGGAATGTGTTTCTATTGGAAGAACTATTCTAAACTAATTGCAGTATTTTCAACGCAGCAAGAGGTGAAGGTGGAATGTACAAATACAAATATTTTTAGTCCAGTTGGATTATAGACTATTAAAATATAATCAATAGCAACGACATTTCTTTTGTGTGTAACTCCAAGAAGAGAATAGCCATCGGAAATTAATAGAAACTAGAAGAATTTCTGACAATGAGATGACTTCTGTTGTAATTTTCATTCTAAATCTTTAAAAAAAAAGATTTCACTGCTTCTTGAAGCCCATGTTCAGGTGCTATAGAAGTTTAGAATTTGTCCGAAATTCTCAAGAATTAATTAAGATAATGAAAAGCATTCTCATTTAAAATTTTAAGCCTAGAAAAATTGACTTGCGCTTTGCAACTAACAAAAAAATGGATCTGCTTGCTGTTATCATTGTTTTACGATTTTTTAAAAGCTAAATTGTGGTGAAAAAATTTGAGTTGAAATTGATAACAAATCAAAATAATCGATTATTAATTTCAAAATGATCACATTCAACGGAAGTTCAATAAAAACCGAATCTGACATTTTTAAATCAATGTTTTTAATCGACTTTTGAAAAATTGATAAATACCTTGATTTGACTATCGAGAAATCGACATTTTAAAATCGACGTTTTGAATAAATTTTTGGAAAATCGATATTTTAAACGGATTTTTGAAAAATTGACGTTTTAAATTGTTGAAAATCTGATGATTTAAATCGCATTTTCAAAATTTGATGTTTTAAATTGATTTTTGAAAAACCGATATTTTAAATGGATTTTTTGAGAAATCGACGCTTTTAATCGACTTCTGAAAAATCGTCATTTAAATCGATTTTTGGAAAATCAATATCTGGAATTAATTTTTGAGAAATTGATATTTTAAAATTGATCTTTTAAATCGATTTTCAAAAAATCGACGTTTTTAATTTATTTTTGAAAAATTGACATCTTAAAATTGATATTTTAAATAAATTTTTAAATATTGACGTTTTAAGATCGAGTTTTGAATCAATTTTTGGGAAATCAATTTATAAGTAATTTATGTATAAAACCTATTTTTGGGAAATTTAATTTTTAAATGGATTAACAAAAATTTAATGTTTTAGATTCGATATTTTAAATGGATTTTTGAAAAATCGATGTTTTAAATCGATATTTTTAATTGATCCTTGAAAAATTATCATTTTAAAATCGACATTTTAAATGTATTTTTAAGAAATCGGCGTTTTAAATCGAATTTTGGAAAATTTACGTTCTAAATCTAATTTAAAAAAAAATTGGTATCTTGAATTCATCTTTGAGGAATTGATATTTTAATTGAATCGGTTTTTAGGAAATTAATGTTTTGAGTCAATGATTGAGAAATCGATGTTTCAAATCGATTTTTGGGAAATTAACGTTTCAAATTGATTGTCGAAAATCTGATGTTTTGAATCGATTTTTGGAAAATCGATATCTTGAATTGATTTTTAGGAAATCGATGTTTTAAATCGATATTTTAAATTGATTTTTGAAAAATTTTCATTTTAAGATTTTGAATGTATTTTGAAGAAATCGACGTTTTAAATCGAATTTTAAAAAATTCACGTTCTAAATCGGATTTAAAAAAAATTGATTCATTTTTGAGAAATTGATGTTTTATTGGTGTTTTATAAGTCGATGATTGAGAAATTGATGTTTCAAATCGATTTTTGGGAAATTAACGTTTCAAATTGATTGCCGAAAGTCTGATGTTTTGAATCGATTTTTGGAAAATCGACATCTTGAATTGATTTTTGGGAAATCGATAGTTTAAATCGATTTTTTGAAAGTCCATTCAAAATGTTTTTTCAAAAATCGATTTACAACGTTGATTTTTCAAAATTTGATTTTAAACATCGATTTTAAAACGTTAATTTTTCAAAAATCATTATAAAATGTCGATTTTCAAAAAATCGATTTAAAAAAAATAGACTTTGAAATTGCGATGCAGCTTACTAATGATTTTCTTCGTTTATATCTTTTTGGCGTGTATTGTTGATGCATCGAAACAAAAACACGACTTTTCAATTTGAATTTCACGAGGAATTTTCAACCCCTTTTTAGTCGAAATCGGTTATACCTCGTGGAAAAATTGTTTCATTGCATCTGACTTTCGAGACACCGTGTATCTTGGTGTTCAACCGCAGAATTCATTTTACGAAACTTCATCGACATAGCTTGGCAACGACACTAGCGAAATTTTCGCTCGCGATAATTCGCGAATTCCATCGATACGATGTGTTATGCCATAATGGTCGAAAATCTCGTACACGTGTATTCCGAGGTTATATACCTCGCGCATAAATCGTGGCTCTCTTCCTGCTGCAGAATAAGCTACATACAGGTTAAATTTGACATGTGCATGACCGCTAAATTACGTCGGTCGCAACGACGGCATTTTTTTTGTCCATGGATATCTTTTCGGATACGACGATGACAACGTCGTCGTATGATATCGACGACAAAACGACCGTTACAAATGATGCGTATATAATCGCCTCGGACGCCTCGAGTACACCTTTCACGAAAATACGCCGGGTAATTTTTTTCATCATCGAGGACAACGTTCGTTGGTGAGACCCGTGCATGTGCCTGTGTGTAATAACGTCAGAAAATCGTATACCCGCGGTGGAACGACCCCAGGCGTAGACCTAGTTTTCGCAACGTTTCTGTTCGTCGAATGCGTATATGCGTCGATGTTGTATGCCCTGTGAACGTCGGTCTCGCGGAGTCGCTATACGCAAGGTCCGACGCTCGATGACTCCGCCAAGTGTGACCGTTCAAGTTCGTATGCTTGTAAATGATACTGGCACAGATACCGCTTGAGATAACCGTACGAGATATAGGGTAGTAGTACGTTAGCACGTAGGTGCAGCATATGGAAAACTGCGAAGAAAACTCGTTAACGGATTTGCAAAGCGATCGCGTACAAAGGGCTGCGCCAACGCGAAATCTCATATAGTGCACCTCGTACAAAGGCCGCCGAGGTAAGAGATGAAAAAAACGTGCCCAGCAGAGATGATACCCGTGAGAGGAAAACACACGCGAGAGATTTTAATAAGCGATGATATTCGACGTCCTGGTCGCGGTCGTCGTCGCCTTTATCGACGTATACGACGTCGAGCACAGGACGAAGAAAGCGGAGGCGGTGTTTCATTTGAAGTTCATTCATTATTAATAAAAACCAGAGGAAAAAACCGCCAAGCGATTCCGTTCGGTAACAATACTCTATTACCTTTTACAATACGGTATCTAATCAGGCTCTTCTGTCGCTTCAATGGAACCTCTACACGTCCGCGAGATTGTTTTTTTTTCTACGTTTCATCATCGTGTGTATTATTCGATACGAGTAGTGTGATTATGTAGCGCGCTCGAAGATTTCTTAATTTTTTTCTCAACTTCGTCGCTTTTAAAGATGCCAAAATTTTTAAAGTACGCGTGAAATATTTACCATTTTTTTCGAATTTTTCATACTCGTTTTATTTAATTTCCTATTATTTAAATTTTTATCAAGTTTGTATATTTTTTCGAAATTTTAATCCGTGATAGATTTCGTAATATTTTACTTGTTATGATCATGTAACGATATCGTTTCGATCACGTCGAATTTTGTCGGCCGCAACTTCGTGATCGTTTTTTTCTCAATCGAAATTTCAAATTAAACTATCGAATTGAAATTTCGATTAATGTTATTTAGAAATTGCATATCGATTTTTGATATACTGACTTCTTGGTAGTTTCGATGTTTAATCGATTTTCAATCGCTAATGGAAGTTTTGATTTGAGAAAATTTAATATAAATTCCACAGTGTGTCAGTATCGATTTTTGTAAATTGTAATTTCCAAACCGATTTTTTGAACGTGGAAAATTTTTATTTGTAAGTTGGAGTAATCGATTTCTGAAAAATCGGTTTTATTCGTAAAGTTTTTTAAATGGATTTTTGATAAATTTATAGTTGAAATCGATTTTTGGAAAATCAATATTTTAAATATATAGATTTTTGGAAATCGACGTTTTAAATTAATTTTTCTGAATTCAGTTTTGAAAAATTGATATTTTTGATCGATTTTTAAAAATTGATGTTTTGAATTGATTTTTCCGAAATCGATTTTAGAAGATCGATATTTTGAATCGATTTTTGAAAAATTGATGTTTGCAAAAGATATTTTGAATTCGATATTTTGAATCGATTTTTCAAAATCGATATTTTAAATAGATTTTTTTTCAAGTCGATGTTTTAAATTGATTTTTATGAAATCGATTTTTGAAAAATCGATGTTTACATTAATTTTATATATAATATTAACTTTGATAATCTAATTTAATTTTTAAATAATTTACATTTAAAAAATATATATATATATTAAGTCACTTTATGTTATACATATAACCTTGTGACATTAAATACCAAATAAAAAAAAAAAAAAAAAAAAAAAGATATTTTAAATTTGATATTTTGAATCGATTTTTCAAAATCGATATTTTAAATAGATTTTTTTTAAATTGATTTATGAAAAATCAATATTTTAAACAAATTTTTCCAAACTTAATGTTTTAAATTAATTTTTTGAAATTGATTTTAAACAATTTATATATTAAATCGACTTTTTGAAAATCGATATTTTGAATGGATTTTACCAAACTCGATGTTTTAAATTGATTTCTAAAAATCGATGTTTGAAGTAGATTTTTGGAAAATTAATTTTTCAAATGGTGATTTTTAGAAAATTGATGTTTTAAATGGATTTTTTTGAAATCGATTTCAAATAATTTATATATTAAATCGACTTCTTCAAAATCGATATTTTAAATAGATTTTTTTTAAATTGATTTATGAAAAATCAATATTTTAAACAAATTTTTCCAAACTTAATGTTTTAAATTAATTTTTTGATATTGATTTTAAACAATTTATATATTAAATCGACTTTTTGAAAATCGATATTTTGAATGAATTTTATCAAACTCGATGTTTTAAATTGATTTTTAAAAATCGATGTTTAAAGTAGATTTTTAGAAAATTAATTTTTCAAATGGTGATTTTTAGAAAATTGATATTTAAAATCGATTTTTAAAAAATCAATGTCTAAAAAGAATTTTTTAATCTTGATATTTTGAATCGATTTTTGGAAATCGATGTTTTAAATGGATTTTTTGGAATCGATTTATGAAAAATCAATATTTTAAACGAATTTTTCTGAACTTGATGTTTTAAAGTGATTTTTCCCAAGTAGATGTTTCAAATTCATTATCATGAAATCGATTTTTGAGGAATCGATATTCGAAAATAATTTTTCTAAACTCTGTTTTAAATTGATTTTTTAGAAATTGATTTTAAAGAATTGATATTTTAAATCGATTTTTCGGAAATCGATATTTTGAATAAATTTTACCAAACTCGGATGTTTGAAGTCAGTTTTTAGAAAATTGATTTTTCAAATAAATATTTTTAGAAAATCGACGTTTGAAATCGATTTTTGAAAAATCAGTGTCTAAAAAGGACTTCTTAAACTTTCTAAACTTGATGTTATGAGTTGATTTTCCAAGTATCGATTTTTATAAAATTTTTCTGTTGTTTTCAAAATGGCCGAGAGGTACATATACATAAGTATCACAATCTCACGCGACATCGTTGAAATCTACGTTAGCGAATACGTCGGGTTCTTTTTCATGATGAAAATTTGCATTACATCGATGATTTTCGCCGGAATTTAGATATTAATCAAAATGCAAAATTACGCCATCGCTTGTTGGTAAACAATATGAAAAACTACGACGATATAATCACACCTAGTAAATTTTTCAATTTTCCAAACACCGTTCGCCGTTGTTTATGCAAATGATATTCGTGACCGTGAAACTCCCATTCGCGATAATTTCCAGGGGGAAAATCTGGAAATAGCGCCGGAAACAGCTCCGGTGTGATTTTAATTTCAGGCCCGTTGGGCGCTTCGAGCTCGGTAATTTTCCGCACCTCGTATTCGTTGATTAGCATCGTCGCGGTATATTCGCTTTCTTCGCTAAGTCGAATAATTAACGTTCGAAAGATAAAGAAAAACAACGCCGAAACAAACAACTCGCTTTATTGCGTCGTACAGGCGTCGTGTATTACCTGCGTCGAGACCTACGTCTCAAACGTGATACACTCGGAACGAAGCAAATTAAACGGTAATTAATGGGCGATTATCGAATTACAACGGAGTACGCGGGGTAAGGAGTCGCTCGGGTTTCCTCCATAGTTCACTATTCGAGAATTACTATTGGCTCGTCAACGCAAAGGCGATACATTCGGCGGAGGAGCGAACCTCGTGCTCAAATCGTGAATATAAACTCGAGTGGACATGCTGCAAGCTGCATCCACGAACGAACCCAGATGACGTATGCGAATCGAAACAATCCATCGCGACCGATGGCATGCGGATATATCGAATTCCACCGCAAACAACGCCACCATTATCGATACTCGAAGCCAGCGCTGCCGCCTCGTGAACGCGGAGGAAAATATCGTAAACAAATCTTAAGGCGGAGAGTAGCCTCGAGGACGACTCCGCGAAGGTGAACCACCATCGCGAATTACGCATTACCTCTCCGCCGCCATCCGCCGTATTCTCCGGTATTCCAGCTCGAATACCAGCGGCCTCCTACCTCATTCCGATCGCGCGTAACTGCACACTACGCGGTCAGAGGCTTTGGTTTGCGCAATCCAAACGGGACGTTTTCGCAATCCCAAATCGTGAATCCGCCCAATGCGCCGGAATTTCGTATATTCGCCATTGTCGCCGCGACGCCGCGTTTTAATGCGAGGTTGCCACGCTTCGTACGATTAAGGTCGAGTAGATGTGTGAATTATCACCGGTGCAATTCCCAAAAGACTATGTAAAAATTCTCAAAACTTGTAAAAATTTAATTTATAATAATTGAACTGAAAAAAAATAAAAAAAATAAATTAAAAAATAAAGTAATCAAAAAAAATTTATTAAAAATTTATTGAGAGGAATTTAATTGAAATAAATTAATCTGAAAAAAAATTGAGAAAAAAGAAATTCATTTATTTGAAAAAAGTGTAAGATAAAATTTGTGTTTTTTAAAATTAAAATTGTTGATATTGAAAAATGGAGATCAAAGTTTACGAAAATCAATAACGAAAAATCGATTATCGATATTTGCATGTTATGCCGAGCGCATTTGTAATTTGAGTATATCGCTTACGTCATCGTTTACATCTATGAAACGTCGACAATAACAATCAAAGATATGACTAAGAATTCTCGAATTATTTTCAACTATAGAGAAACGTATCTTCGAGCGTTTGGAGAAATATCCCTGAAATTGAGAGCTTTTTTGAAAAAATGCCAAAAATGCATTTTGAGTTTTACTACGAAGTATTCAATTAATATTTCCATTAATATTTTCACGTTCGCGACATTCGTCAGAGAATTCACGAGACGTTCATTTGAAATAAATTCCAATTGCGTGCAAATCCCTCGAATACAATTCGAGCATCCGTGCCGTAGAATATTTCAAAATCGACGCGTTTTTGTTCATGGTTCTCGACATTTCTTCCATCGCGATTTCCCCGAACTCGCGTTACAATAATTCTTCGCAAGTTTTCGCAATTTTCGATATTTTCGCTCCAACGAGGCGAAAAAATTTGATCTATGGGTTTTTGGCAACGACCCCTCGAACGATTCACGTAGTAGTCAAAATTCCACTATTGTGCAAGCAGAATACCAAAACAAAATCCCTCGAGTTTTTTCTTAATTCGGCGTCG
Source organism: Maconellicoccus hirsutus (assembly GCA_003261595.1). Classification (NCBI taxonomy): domain Eukaryota; kingdom Metazoa; phylum Arthropoda; class Insecta; order Hemiptera; family Pseudococcidae; genus Maconellicoccus; species Maconellicoccus hirsutus. The sequence continues at coordinate 86,258 of QBDW01005033.1, forward strand.
AAAAAACTTTACGAAAGTTTGCCGAACTCTTGCCAAAGGTAGTTCATTTACGTTACCAACGCCGCAGATTTATCGAAGTACCTTTGGCCCACTCTCCTCGATCCACTGTACTTTTAATTTCGTCGAAGGAAACTTACCGAGTCTCGGAGATATTTGAAATTTCGTCAATTCTCAACGCACCTCTTCAACTTCTCGGTGAACTATTTCGCTATTACGATAAAATACCGAGTTTTTCGATCCTCCGCTCTTCACCTTGTATACTTCAATACTTCGACGTCAATTATACTTTAAACTTTTACGAGGAGCGTATAATACTTAAATTAAATTCCGATTTAATTAATTCCGATGTCGATACCGTCGCGACGTGGCCTTTGCGCGAACGTCGACGTGTAATGAATGGCGAAATACGTACGTAGACCTTCGTCTTCATCTGGGTAAATATCGAACTACCTTTTCTATTAACTATTTAATGTGGTTTTTTCGCCGCAAACGCGTAGGCGTATTACCCGAAGGCGGCCTTTGTCGAATCACCTATTCTGTGTACCTTTGCGGTTGGGTATTTTGCCGCAATGCGATTCGCCCGCGAATCGATCTCGTTTCATGATTAGTTAAGTAGGAAAAAGCGACGCCGACGAGATGAACGTGTTCTTGGTTCGAAATCGATTTGGCGAAGTTTTTCGGTTACCTTTTTTTCTCGCCCCTTTTCGTCATTTATGTGGTTTGGTTTTAACGACGGGGATTGCAGTGATTTTCCGATCGGTGATTTCGAATGTAGTGGAAAATTCGAATAAAAATGTTGAGTTGCGAAATCGTCGAAAATCGCGGAATCCGTGATCGTAATTTCTTGGTAACTACGGCGATCGAGTGTTTAGAAAAACGTAGCGGTTTCATGTGTTTTCACAGTGTAATTACCACCGTAAATCCGTTATTTTTCTCGACAATTTTAATGATAAATTTTCGACAATACAAAAGAAATTAGATTATGTGGCGTTCCTTAAGAAAAGAGTCAACTTTGTCGGTCGGATCGAAATCGAGTTAGACCCATATTCCGAAACTACATTAAATTCCCTTCAAAATGAACCATAGAGGGGCCCTCTAACTATAAAACTCACGCATGGGGACGCGTTTGAAGTTTGAACTTGAAAAAACTTAGTTTTGAGAAGAATGCGTTTGAAGTTTTTGCAACTGAAAATTGTTCTAAATTGAAAAACCACTACCTGTGAAAAGTGGTGGGAGATTCCAGACGCTCCACTTTCGATGGCCTGTTACCATGGTTAAAAAATGATCTCAAAGGTTCTAACCACTCTCACATGAAAGTAGAAAGATGATCGTATACAAGTCCGTCAAAAACCAAAAATCGATATTTTTGACCAAAATTCACATTTTTGCGTTTTTCTCGAAAAGTTGTTTTCGACAAAGTTGAACCTTTTCTTATGAAATGCCACATTTATTGATTATTTCCAGTGATTTTGTGGTAATTACGAGGCTAATAGGTAATTACCGTAATTTTCGGTGATTACTTGATAGTTGCAAGGTAATTACAACGTAATTACAATAATTAGGCAGTAATTACCAAGTAAATACTCGGTAATTACTGTAATCTCTGGTAATCAAAATCGCGATTACATTGGTAATTTCCCGGTAATTACGGTAATTTTGTAGTAATTACGGTAATTTTTCGGTAATTAATCAAAATTTACGGCGTAATTACAAGGTAATTACCAAGTAAGTAGGAGGCGTTTAACAAGTGGTTACCAAGTGATTACGAGGTAATTACAAAGTGATTGCCGCAATTTGACCGTAATTACTTTGGTAATTACTGTAATTTTCGGTGATTACTTGATAGTTGCAAGGTAATTACAACGTAATTACAATAATTAGGCAGTAATTACCAAGTAAATACTCGGTAATTACTGTGATCTCTGGTAATCAAAATCGCGATTACATTGGTAATTTCCCGGTAATTACGGTAATTTTGCAGTAATTACGGTAATTTTTCGGTAATTAATTGAAATTTACGGCGTAATTACAAGGTAATTACCAAGTCAGTAGGAGGCGTTTAACAAGTGGTTACCATGTGATTACGAGGTAATTACAAAGTGATTGCCGCAATTTGACCGTAATTACTTTGGTAATTATCGTAATTTCCGGCTATAAAAGTCGTGCTTACGATGGGACCCTCTTGGTAATTGTGGTAATTACTGATTATTAAAATCATAATTACGATGGTAATTCCTAATAATTTTGGTAATTTCCAATAATTGAACATGTAACTACTGATAACAATAATTCTTCAAATGATTGATAACGAAACGAATTTTCAATTACGATGGTAATATCTTGATAGATACGACGGTAATTTCTTGGTAATTACGAGTGTGATGTTTTGCGAGTATGCGTAAAAAAAAAGCGTAAAAACTACAGTCGGGATTTTTTCTCTCGATGTCACTACTTTTATTCGTTTTAAAAACGAATCATCCAAGTCGGACGCGAATGCTGCGCGTATATCGAATGCATCCGGCCCTCTCGAGCGACACGTTCATCCGGTCAATGACAGCAGCGCGCCCCATTGAGATGAAAAAAAAAATCCATCTATACGGCGGGCCTATTATTACGCCGTCGTAATATTTTACACCGTAGAGACAATTACCGCGGACACACACGACTCGCGTCTCTTTCTACGTTCGACGTATCTCGCTCTTTCGGGTATAGTTTTTTTTTCGGTATCGCAGACCGAAGATCTGTGGCGAGAGCTACGCACGTAATTCGAATGAGGCGTGAAGTAATATCGAGCTATATCACGCCTCGTACACCGTGGACAAACGTATTCGTGGATGCGATTAAGCCGTAACTCATCCCCCGCGCCTCGTGTCACCTGAGGCGCGGCATCATTTTCTGAAATGGTTCGTGCACTTCGAGAGGGTTGTTTGGATGGGTAATTTCTTGGTGCTTTTTTTTCTGCGTTGGACGTAATTACACGGGAGATTCGGGTTGTTTGTTGGCCGATTATGTTGGGTTGAGGTGCCGGAGGTGATGGAAAAGGGATGATCGTGTAAGATATTACGAGATAATTACGGACATAGACGAATATCAACGAGTAATGGATGTTTAAAATTGCGCAGAAGGGGGAATCTTTCGACGTGGGTTTATGTCGCGGTACGAGTGGAAGAGCAGAGGGCTTTATGAAAAATTCACAAGAGCGGCGTGTTTTTTTGGAGCACGTATGGTACATTGACACGGTTATGAGCGCGGTGCAGAATGTAAATGCGATCGTACACCGGTATTTTTACCCCGAACGTAGTAAATTTCGCGCCACGTATTTCCCCTGGTGAAGGATGATACACGTTTCGAGTGCAATTTCGCATTATCCTTAAACGATTTTCGCTCGTGTGAAGAATTTATGAGCTGTGTATGCAGACGAAGTGCCGTCGTCGTTGGTCTGCGTATGCTCAGCGAGCGCTCGAGCTCTGGTGGAGAAGTCTCACGAAGAAGTCTTTCGGTCGGCGTTTCGCTCGTTGGGACGTTCGTGCGCGTACACTCGCCTTTGTAATTACGCAAATGAAAAAGAACACGAGGGGGTAGGTGAATTAAACACGAGGTAGTTTTTCACGCCACGTAGTCGTGGCCGAATCGCGTTTTTCCTCTGGGGAAGTCGACGAGCGGCCGCGGCGACGTAGCGGTGTACTATGTAACGTTGCTGGATGAAGAGGGAGCGTGTCGACGATATGTTAAGGGATGCTGGTGCAGTCGAGTAGAAAATATATTAAAAGAATTTCGCTTTTTGTGCGAGCTACAGCGTGCACGGAGATGCTTGTTATGTACTTTTTGTAGCTACAATGGCGGAAATTTTTTTCCTCTCGTAATTGGTGATTCGAACGTGTACGATATTTACGAGAAGCGTATTGTGTCGGCGACGAGAGAAATAAGGCGAATGGAACCGGAGAAACGTCGGATACGGTGATGGAAATTCCAACAAATGGTATTGTCGGATTTGTAAAATTATTGTTATTCGAGACGAACGAGATGAAAGCGTAAAAGGGATCGCGGAATCTCGTTCGTTAATTAATCCGACGCCGAAGGCAGAATTTGCACGCTCGGATGGGTCCAGATTGAGGAAATATTTGTAAGGTTTTCTTTTTCGCTTTGCGCGTTACGTCGCAGAACGTGGTGGTTTTATTGGCGGGATGTAATTGTAATTGAGATCGATGACGGAGAAGGAAAAGGGGAGGGTTGTAATATTTGTGGAATTTTTGCCAACTTTTTTTATCGCGGGGTTTTAATTAATTATGTTTGAAAATCGTGTTTTTTCTTCTTTTTTGGGCTCGAATTCAGTGGCGTGTTTTTTAACGAAATTAATTATTAATTTATATCTTGCATAAGTATTTTTTTCTAGCGAATATTTACCTTTTTTTAACAATTTTTATAAATATTTTACATGAATTTGTATTTTTAAGTGCAAAAACCGCAATTTTTGTGAATTTTTTCCTTGAATAGCCATTTGCTTGATGAATTGGGTCTTCATTTGAAATTTTTCCTAAATTTCAGTCATTTTTGGATTCTGTTTCCTGCTCTTTAAAACGTTTTTCAGTTTTTATATTTTTCAAAAACAAAATTACCTCTCAAATAATATTACATGTTGTAATAAAACTATATATTATTAAAAAAATTTTTTAATTTTTCGAATTTCCAAGACTTAATTTTTTCAATATTTTTGGAACTTATAAGCATGTTTCCACATTTTTGGAACTTATAAGCACGTTTCCACATTTTTGGCAATTTTCGTTGGATTTTTTCGGTATTTTTCTCTGAAAATTTGAATTTTTCTGTCAAAAGTGGAATATTTTCGAGTGAGCAAATTGATGAATTGTAAGCACCGATCGAGGAGCAGCCTGCTCCCATAGACAAATTCCACACGTAGCCGGAAAATCTAAGCACCGAAGCTGCTCCCGCAAATACATCTGACATCAAATCCAAAACATCAATAATCTTCGACGGAACAACTCTTTCGGCGATTTGCCGCTGCCGCCTCCCCTTCCCCTTGTATCAGTATCAAGTTAACTCGCAAGGAGTTGACGACAAAAAAAAAACATTTAGTAAAAAAAATGAAAAAAATTCGTAAAGTTTTTAAAATTCACCAATTTTTAAAAAGAAATGCTAATGAAGATGTTATAGACGTCGAAACGTTCATGTATCTGATTTTTTTCGTAAAAATATAAATTTTCTTTTAAAAAATTTGTGAAAAAAGACGATGTTTCAGCTTTGGCGTTTCGATAAGTCACCCGAAGCTTTTCATCAATTCGCATCATCGGCGCTGGATCATTCCGAAGGTTTAAATGGTTCTCGTCGTGTTCGCGAGGATGAAATTACGCGAAAAATTCCGCGGTCGAGTGACGTTTCAATTTGTTGCGCGAAAACAATCGACATGACGTTACGTAACGATCGGATTTAAATGGAGAGAAGAAAACTTACCGGGAAAATGATACAATAGTCTGATCGCAGATACGATAGTGATCGAACTCCGTCACCTCGGCGGCGGCGCTTCGGCGATGTAACGAAATCTCGCGACACTCGAGGTCGTCGTTTCGCGACAAAATGGTCGCTTTCACCGAGGCGCGAAACGCGGGCTAATTAGCGTGGAATTTCGCGCCCGAAGGTATGAAATTGGGGCGAAAAAATACCGAGGAGAAAAAGCGTCGACGTTGTGTAAGGCGATCGGTGCTTTGGTGATCGGCGGAACGAACCAGTTGAAATACCTCGGCGTACGCGGTGCCGATGATCGAGAGTCGATTACGTGACGGTATCGCTTTTGTGAGCGCCGACCAGCTTCGTACGTGTTAATTAATCGATGCTGAGGGAGCGTGGCGAGGTTGGGAGATGAGGTGAAGCCGATGTCGCGATGGACGTATCGAAAGTCAGCGTTGCGGAATATGATTGTGACACGTGTCATTTGATGAACGACTGTTGATCGAACGACGACGGGTTACGCGAATGGTGTAATTAGCCGAACGAGAACATTGACGGGGTTTCGTAATCGAGAGCTTAGGAGATCTGGAGTAGTCGATACGTAGATTGGTAGGTGGAATAGGAGTTCGTGAGGTCGTGGCGTTGATTTATTACGCGTTCCTCGAGGCCGATTCTATTTCCGAATGTGCGGAATGAGAGTCGAGGAATTCTCTTTGCACTTCGATGGTATAGAATGGTAACGGTATCTCGTGTTAGATTCGCGATGATAGGCGAATTCCGGAGTTGTATTCATTGTGGTATCGTGTGGATTGTGCGTGTAAGCAGATGAAAACTAGTGCAGTGATGTATTGACCACGGTGGCGTGTGTGAGAGGTTTCAAATGATTTAGAGATACGATGCCCGCAGCGTTTGTCGAATTGCTTCATTGAAGAGAGCAATAACGAATGGAAAATTTCGTCGGTTATTTTTATCCGGCGGTGATGGCGCGAAGAATTCGATGCAATGCGTACGAGTGCATCGCAGGGAGAGGAGGAGTTTTGAGCGGCAGCCAAAATGGCGCGAGGTTTCGTGTACTTTTGAAGTTCTCGGTCGAGCTGGTGCTGGGTTGATTTTGTGCGAGGCGTCGACTGGCGTCGAAGGTGATCTTGGGATGGTCTGGGAGGAATCTACGTGGAATGAAGACGAGAACGGTGTCCTGAAATGAATCACCCGCCGTGAAAAATTCACATCGTGAAGAATTTGGATTTTTTTCGTACAGGGTGTTCCGGAAATGGGCGCATATGTTGTAAAAGCAGATATAAAATTATTAAAAATGAAAAAAAAGTAATAAAAATTAAGACATAATTCTGAGCTTACTCAATCTAAATTTTATTAATATTCATTTATCAACAAATAATTGAGAGGTAGCCAAAAAATGACAAAAGAATCTGAAAAATTATCAAAATGAGACCAATAGTTTAAGAAAAAATCATTTCACAGAGCTATTCACTGAAACCCCGAGATTTTCCTCTAATTCATATTATTTGTCCAAAACTTCTCTTAACTTATCCGACATCTTTGAAAATTCATTTAAATCACAATATTTTTGCTTAAAATTGATTAAAATTTGTACAGGTAGCTTAAATTTGATGATAAATTCGCTTAAAAATTTTTTTAAATAATTACAATTTTGTCTGAATTAGTTGAAGTTGCTTAAAACTTCACAGTATTTTATAAATTGTTGAAATCGTTCAAAGTTGTTCAGTATTTGATCAAAATCGCATAAAAGTTTTACAAAACGTTTGAGTTGAAGAACAATTTACACAAAATTGCATAAAAATTGCCAAAACGATGTTAAAGTCTTTTAAAGTTGTTTAAAATTAGTTCAGAATTGCAAAAAATTGTGAAAATGTTGATAAAATAGTCCAAAATTGATCGAAATTTGTTCGAAATTCTATAAAATTGTTAAAATGTTGTTGAAATTGTTTCAAATTGTCCAATATTTGCACAAAATTGCATAGAAATTGTTCAAATGTTGTTAAAATAGAGAAAAATCAATCAAAATTGGTTTAAAATTGTTTAAAAATATTGCAAAACTATTATTAAAACACGATATTTTGATAGTTTTGTGCAATATTAAACAAATTTTGATCAATTCTAAACTATTTTAACAACATTTTAACAAATTTAATGCAATTTCGTGCAAATATTTGACATTTTTAAGCAATTTCAACACAAATTTGGACAATTTTATGGAACTTTAGGCAACTTTGAACAAATTTTGATCAATTCTAAACTATTTTAACAACATTTTAACAAATTTAATGCAATTTTGTGCGAATATTGGACAATTTTAACAACATTTTGACGTTTTTACGAAGTTTTAAGCTGTTTAAAACAAATTTGATCGATTTTAGACTATTTTAACAACATTTTAACAAATTTAATGCAATTTTGTGCAAATATTGGACATTTTTATGCAATTTCAACAAAAATTTGAACAATTTTATGGAACTTAAGGCAATTTTAAACAAATTTTGATCAATTCTAAACTATTTTAACAACATTTTAACAAATTTAATGCAATTTTGTGCAAATACTGGACATTTTTATGCAATTTCAACAAAAATTTGAACAATTTTATGGAACTTCAGGCAATTTTAAACAAATTTTGATCAATTCTAAACTATTTTAACCACATTTTGATATTTTTATGAAATTTTAACCAAATTTATTATTACTTCAGTCGTTTTTCAACTACACTTTGTTAATTTTGCGCAATTTTAAACAAATTTTGATCGATCCTAAGCTGTTTTTTTAAGAACTTTTTAACAGTTTTTATGAAATTTTGAGCTAATATTGAAAAATTTGAAGAACATTTTGAAAATTTTGTACAAGTTTAAGCAGTTTTAAACAAATTTTGATCGATTCTAAACTATTTTAACGGTATTAATATTATTAAAATAGTTGACTTTTCGAAATAAATGGAGAAAATATTCCAAAAATTATTAAATTCAGACTAAACAATTTAGTCAGAGTTAAATAAAAATACAAGTATAATTAGACTTTCGATAAGAAAAAAAATTAGAAAAAAAGGAAAATCCCGATAAACGAATATGGAAAACTAAACATGAAAAATATTACGTTTCGACGTTGTTTTTTCTACGTCGCGTCGCGCAAATTTCTCACTTTGCGGGATAAAACTCGACGATTTTTACGTTCCCTGAACGGAAACGGGGATCAAGGAAGTTTTTTTTTCTTGATTTGATAAGAAACTGAAAACCGATCTGATGGATTGATTAGCTACGAGCGTAAGATTGTATTGCCAAGAACGCGTGCGACGAAAAAAAGCGAGATCGTGGTGAAGGAAGGAAATACTCGTAAGTATTTTTGACGGGCTTGTTTACGGAATTTTATCGAAGGAAGTCTGAAATAAGATTTCTTAATATTGTAAATGGAGTTTTCAAAGTTGCAAAGTCGGAGTGTTTTATTACATGTCAGTGTCTCATTCTCCGACGACGTTTTCTCGGCGAATTTAAGGGATGATTTGGAACATGTGTCGGTGACCTCGTTTTTTTTCTTGCACAGACAAGGTGAATTTTTCGTGTTTTAGGATTATTCGTACGGTTGAGGTCGACGTTCGCGTTGTGGGAATTTTCCACGTTGATTTTCTCCATATTTTTGGACCCAGCGTTACAGATGAAAGTAACGTACTTCAAAAGATTAGTATGACTGGTCGATGTGTTTTATTTGTTTATTCGTATCTTATCTAAATACGAAGTCTAACTTTGAAATTGAACATAAGTCGAGTTGATTCATTAGTTCGTACTTCGGTACGCGTAATTTAATTGGTCGAATGAATCATATCCTGGCGAGTTGATAGTACTTGGCTAGCGCGCGATGTGTACGTTAAACGTCACTTTGCGAGGTAGTTCTTCGAAGATGGTAAATCAAAAGTGATGTTTGAAGTTGAATGACGATGTCGCGGATTTTCGCAAGTGCTGGTAAGTGGTTCAAAAATGGGTGTAATTTTTGCTTTCGTTCGTTCACCTTGCGTCGGTAGATGGCGAGAGGAGGGGATGTGAGGTTGTGATGGTTTTCGAGCTGATTTCATCGATGAATTAAGGTTTTCGTGGTGTTGAGAAATTCTTGGAAGTTTTTTAACAATTTGTGAGAGAGGTTTTGGAATTTTTAAATATTCGGAAATTATTGGATTTTTTTGCGATAGAATTTTAGTTTTTTTTTCCCCCCGTTAGAAGTACCTTTTTTTCATGTTTTGCTGATTATATACATTTAGAAATTTAACTTCATTCTATGCTTTAAAAAATGCACGAATTCAGTTTCATATTTAGGAGGAGGAGGGGTCAAAGGGCCCAATCTCTCCCTTCCCCTGGCAACTTTAATAATATGTAGAAGAAACTTTATAAAATATATACTCGAATTAACTTGAAATACCTAATTTTTTTCTATTTTAATTCTTTTTTTTTAATTATTTGAAATGACTGTTAAATAAGTATTTTCAAAATGTGAATAATTTTGAAAAATCTTTTTACCCCTCCCACCTCCCTCTCACTTTTACCATAGTATCCTATCACACATAACAATTGTTCAGTTCTGTTCCTCCTTCTCCCCCCTCCCGCGATATCAATTCCTAAAATTATTCATGATTCACAACTCCTTTTCAGAGGTATTTATTCAAATACTCGTGATTCCCTTATCGGAAACTTATAATAGACATTTATTTCTACGAATTTCCTAAAAATAGAGATTATCGTAATTTTTATTGAAAATGTTTTCCGGTTTGTTTACTTCCACGATTCGATTGTCTTTGAAATATTTCCAATGAGAAAAGGAATATTTTTATGCTTTTTGCGTTCACGCGTTGAGAAACAGTTGTTTACAAGTAACGCTCAGTTTTCTAACGGATTGCAACATTTGTTGCAGACTTTTGAAGCCTTGGGATTTTTTAGGGTGACTTGAAATCGGTAGAGAACTAATGAAGAGGGTTTCGAGTGTGTGCTTGAATTTTGGCAATGATGCTGAAAATTTTGGTATATTTTTGTATTGAAATAATGGAGACTCGGTTTAATTTGCCAAAAATGTGAAAAAGAAGCTGTGAGTAGAAGGAATCAGAGAGAGGAGGAGAATCTTGTATTTGTACGTTTCGCATAAATCAAATTTTCGTTCAATTTTGTGAAATGAAAATGAAAAAAATTACACGAAAATTGTTCATTTTGGAAAAACCGGTGATTTTTTTTGAATTGGCAGCACTGTCAGAATATGTGACGTCATATAATTATTTTTTTAATAAGCATTATGCGTTTATTTTTGTATTTTTTTTTTTCATTTTATTTTTTTTAAGTACAGATTTTCTTCTATCTGAAATTTGATCTTGTTTATGGGAGAAGGAGGGGTGGGGTGGTGAAGTTGAGAGGTTTTTGAAAATCTGGTAAAAAAAAAAACATGGAAAAAGTAGTGATTGGAAAAAAGTTTTTAAATGTCCTGCTTCCATAATAATTTTATTAAATTTAATTTTCAATATCTCACTCGTATAACAATGAATTAAAGTTTTTTATCAGTCTTTATTTTAAAAAAAAAATTTCTTCAATTTTTGAAAAATTGACTACTTCATGCGAAGTCGCCGAAGACAAAGATTCTAATCCGTCATCGTTTCGTAAAACGTCGAGACGGCCGACGAATTTAATCGAATCGGAATTATGTGTTAAAACATGAAAATCCAGTCCGGTGTGGCTTCGGTTCATTCATCAACGTCTTCGGCTATTTCCATCTTTCGAGACGTTGAATTCGCCTTCAGCTGAACGTCTTTTCTTCATTTACACCACGAAGCATTCGTCTTGTAGGCAGCTGCTACAACGGCGGCGGCGGCGAAAAAACAACGTTAATTCGACTGGACTACGTTCCGCTACAAGTCCGACTATAATTTCTCAATTTCCACCATCGATTTTCTTACCGGTCTTACGTTTTGCTTACACGTGTTTCTCTATGGTGTATCAATTCCGCTCGGATTTAAAAGTTTGAAACGTCAACGTGGACTACGCCGAAACGGCACATCCCACAGGCGCCCAATACTCGACACCTTTGCATGTTGTAGGCATAAAAACAATACTTTCTTGGCCATATCGCGTTATAATTATATACGCGAGATGGTCGACGTGTTTTAATATTCCAGCGGTCGTTGCGCCGCTGCTGGGCTTTTTAATAATACGTCGACGACGGAGAAAGTATGAATTCGCATTGTCCTTGGTGTTTTTCTATTTGTCGGCCGTCCGCGATGAAATTTCATCGAGCGTCGCTTTCACGAGAAGGTAAGACCGAGGTGAGAACTTCGGTAGCCCCAAAACTCCAAATATCGCCTCAGCCTACTACTTGCCATCTCGCTTTCTCCGTATATCTTGGAAAAAAAATTCACCGACTTCCGTTGCTAGTCGAACGGAAAATTGCGCATTGGTGAAAGCATCCGACTTCGAGGGTCTCGGTTGCATAACGTGCTACCGTGGCGCGGTAATTCTCGATAATCGCTCGATATCCCAAATTGCGCTGTTCCGCGTGCCAAAGCTTGTAGCACGTACGCGATAATCATATGCCACCGTGGATCGCCAACTATGCTCGTTATGCTTCGCTTCCCGTGTATTTGTTGCGGAATCCCCCAAACATACGCGTACCAAGCGCGAGTCGGTGAACTTTTCGAAAGCGACGATTAATTTGTATTTCGTGATGGAGGTTTAATCTCATATGCGCTCTTTGATGTTTACATCTAAATTCCAACATCAACGCGAAGTTGGATGATGGGGTCGGCGATTTTTTATTTGTGTAGAGCTCATCAAACGACGGTGATTGGTGTAAAGCACAAGTCCCCGTTATTTTTATCCGAATTGTGATATGAAATTTTCCTAGACGACGGGAATTGAAGAATTTCGGGTACGAATAGCTCCAATTGTGCCATATGGACTTGGCGATTTTAATTTTTAATTTGGATTTTATTGTATTTTCGAAGGGGGGATTCACGTGTATTAATGGAAGTTGGAATCAATGTTGCCCTTTTTTATTAAGATGAAAAAAGTAATTTGAAACCTTGAAATTGATGAAAAAAATCATGTCCCTAAGGTGCCATCCGTAAAAATTCTCAATTATAAATCACTTCAATGCGAAATAACGTAATCAAAAAATTCTTAATATTCTAATTTATTTTGCATGTAAGATGAATTTTGAAAATAACTGATTTGTACCATTTAAAAAAAAAAATCTATGTCACTTTTTGTGACTGTAAGTAAATAAAAAAAATTGCGATAATGTTTTTTGATATTTTCATGATTTTTTTGATGTGTAGTCTGGTAGTAAAAGTAGTGAAAGTAGTGAAAAAGTAGTTCAATTTGTAAAAAAAATAATTCAAGAACAAAAAAAAACCAAGATGCGAAATATTTTTGAAAAAATTACTCAAAAATTGTTCATTTTTGGAAAAATGATTGGCAATCTTGATAAATTGGCAGCACTGTTTGAATATGTGACGCCACACACATATTTTTAAAAATAAGCATACAATGCGTTTATTTTTTTGTAATTTTAATTTTAATTTTTTTTTTAAATACAGATTTTCTTATCTGAAATTTGACCTCGTTGATGAGAGAGGGGAAGGGGGTGGTAAAATTATAGTTTTTTAGTTGCGATTTTTCAAAAAAAAAAGTTGTTGAATGTTGAAAAAAAAAAGTCTTGTTATTTTTTTTGACAAATTTATCTAACAATAAATAAAATTTAAAAAATAGGGTTTCAAAATACAATTTTTTTGGTTTAAAAAAATGAAAAAATCTACCACTTTGTAAAAAAATTAACATATTTGTTTATGAACGTTTTTGTTTAGTTGAATGAGTCGTAAACTTGGTTAAATTAGTTCGGAAAATTTTATTGTTTTTCTCGCATAAATTCTTTTTATTATCAATTTTTTAATTTTATCATTGCAATTTCTATTAAATCATTTTTTTTAATCTTGAGTTTAAAAAATTTCTTTTTTGAATCATTTTGCTAATTTACGCCAATTTATGGAAATTTCAGGTATCAGATTACAAGCACTTCATAGTATTTTTTTTCATGCTTTTTATATAAATTGTTTTAAATTGGTTTACTTTACGTCGTTTTTTTCTGGCAAAAAAGGTCATTCTTTTTTAAATCTCTTTATTTATTGTCGCTCTTCAAATACAAAAGTCGCTGAAAGGAAACAAAAAACTTATATATGGAAATGTGAATATAAGTTGATGGGTAATTTTTCAGGTGATTTGCATAACTTCAATTTGAACTAAATTCATTTAGAATTACTTGTAACGGCCTTTTCTTTTTTTATTCTCAAATTACCCCTTTGAAATGCATTTGTGCTTTTTTGAGGATTCGTATTATTAACGTTTTGAAAGATGAGCCAAAAAAACATCTTGAGGAGCGTTTTATATTAAATTAATATAAAAAGATCAAAAAGGTCACATATTTTTGGCATTTTCTTCACCGTAATTAAATTTCCAAAAATATCCTTCGCTCTTTTTTTACTTTTCGAGCTGATTTCTTTGTAAAAATTTAATAACAAGTTTTCCATTTCGGAAAAAATTAATTTAGGAAATTTTCTTCATTTTTTTTATAATTTCAGACCATTTGAAAATATCCCCGATTAAAAGAATACTTCGCGAAAATGGAACAACATTGAAAAAATAGCTAAAAATATATCGATTATAAAAAGTAAACCTAAAAATAGAACAAAGTTGTTTTTTTGTTTCAAAAAATAAACTCCATTGTATTTTTCAATGTTCTTCGTACGAAACACGCGAAGAAACGTATTTTTTTTCCTGCGATATCGTATCGATGAATATCCGCGTCGTAGGTCGCGTTCGTATCGTAATTGCACAACTAAATTGACTCGTGTTGAGTGCAAATAGTAAAAGGAGACGATTTCGTGGAATTTTCGTAGAATAATTAGCGTTTACGAGTTGGTAGAAAGTGCAGTAGGGGAGGCAATGTACGTGAACGGAATAAAACGACGCGAAATGCATAGACGATGCGTTTTTTTGGGTTTGTTGCATCGAATTATCGATCTAATTAGGTTCGAAGTCGATATCTGCGTGATAAGTCGCTTATCAATTGGGAATAAAACGGAGACGAGAGATGTGACGGGGCCGCGCGTGCGGAAATATAGGAAAGAATACGCGAGAACTAATTATGCAAAACGACATAAAATTATCGATATTTTATGTATATTTTTTTCGGATGTCGATGATTATTCATCGTAACGATCGAAGACTTTCGCTGATTAATTAACGAGCGGCTACAGCGACGTCGGTGAAATACGAAAGCGTGTTTGACAGGTGTGGCAAATTTGTCAATTCGAGAGGTGGGGTTACAAGCCGGAAATTCGGAGAGTTCCCGATGATATCGTAGATCGATCAGCGCGTAGACGCGCGATTAACGCGTCCAGCATCGACTAATTAATCGAGTGATATTTCCCACGTTGCGGACTAATTACCTAGTTTTTTCGTTGGTTTTGTTCGGTATTTATGTTGCGCGACGTGTGGGCGTTATTGGAGTAAAAAATAAGCGGAAAAGATGACGATTGTATGGCGAGCGAGGACAATGGGCGCGGAAGTAGGAGAAATTTTTCAATTTTGTGCCGCGTTGCGAACAGGGGAATATTTTCGAGTAATTATCGCGGTTTTAGTTTCTAATGACGTTTTTTCCGTTTTAATTACGTGCCAAGTGGAAGGCGCCGTGACGAGGCAGAGACGGTTAGTGGTGTTCGATGGTTGTGTCGATTTATGCGCAGGGGATTCGGTTGGGTGGTTTGGTTATTTATCGAGGATGCGACTTAATTTGGAAGATTGGTTTTCGTCAGCGTAGGAAGTTTCATTCATAATTTAGGTTTTATGAAAATTCAGTTGGGGTGACTTTGATCCTTTTGATTGTATGAAATAATCTTCTTTCGTTCTAAAAATATGTTTCGAATTTTTTTCACGTATTAAAATTACTCTGTAAACCGAGTAAATCGCATTTTCAGGTATTTTACTTCAAGCACCCCCCCCCCCACACCTAACAAAAATTTCCAAGCGAAAATTGCTCATCGAAGGATATTTACGTATTAAAATTACATTGTAAACCGAGTAAATCGCATTTTCAAGCACCCCCCCCCCACCTAACAAAAATTTCCTAGCGAAAATTGCTCATCGAAGGATATTTAAGTATTAAAATTACACTGTAAACCGAGTAAATCGCATTTTCAAGCACCCCCCCCCCACCTAACAAAAATTTTCTAGCGAAAATTGCTCATCGAAGGATATTTAAGTATTAGAATTACACTGTAAACCGAGTAAATCGCATTTTCAGGTGTTTTACTTCATTTTCAATCCCCCCCCCCACCTAACAAAAATTTCAAAGCGAAAATTGCTTGTCGAAGGATATTGTGCATTTTTAATCACGACAAAAGATGCGCTTGAGGCGTTCTCTGGTCCTGAAAATTTGAAAATGAACTCTCTAAGTGGTAAATTTAGGTGGGAGGGTTGTTTTGGATTTAAAAAATCACTCATTTTGCACGGAAAAAATGCTTAATTTTTTCCATTTTGAAAAAGAAAAACTTCGAAAGATGACGTGATGAGTTTAAAATGCATTTGATGCAGTGACTCGCATTTCAGCAATTTTTCTACAGCTGCTGGGTTCTTCAAACACCCCCCTCCCTCCCTCCTACGTAGTACGTACTTGAGATTGATCCCATTGAATGTTTGATGAAAAATGATCATTGAAGGATTTTTTTAATTTTTTGTTACGGCAAAAAAAAGATGAATTTAAGGCTTTCTTCGATCCTCAAGGCTCAAAATTTGTAAATGATCTAATTGGTAATTTTGGCGCGAATTTTTTAGCTTTCAAAAATCACTCTTTTCTTCTCAAAAATGCCATATTATTTTGTTTATTTTGAAAAAACCTTCGAAATATTTTTCTTCTACTGCCGGTTTCTTCAAGCCTCCCCCATCTCCTACATATTGAAATTGATCCCATTGGAATATTTTTGATGAATATTGAAATAATTCCAAATTAATTTTTACTTCATGACGATGACGTGAAAAGTCAATCATCAGATAGTGCTCTGGGATTTTGATGAGAGTATTTTTGAATGACGCTGTGGAATAATAAAAAGGAAGCTTTAAGCTCAACCACAAAGTACTCCCGCTTGAAGATGTTATTTTTTTCATGTCGGGTGCATTGGGCTGGGTTGTGGGGGCAAGGAGGGAAAGAGCGAGATGGAAAATCGGACGTAATTAATCCGTTACGCGGTCTCGTTAGCAGGAAGTCGGAAGAGCGAGAGAAGAGTGAAAATATACGCGGCGTGAGGAAGTTTTACACGTGCATACGCGGCGACTCGGCGTGGTCGGGTAGCCAAAAGTGGTCTATTTTTATCGCGACCAAACCGAAGGAGGGAATTGGTGTTTTTGTTTGGTTTTTTTCGTTATTTCACGCGGATAAAATGGAAGGTAGCCGTGTAAGTCTCGCCTTCGTTTCGGTCTGATTGAGTTATCTTGCGTGTTAGCTATGTATTTCAGTGTTTCACTCGGGTGTCGGATATGTAGCAGCGGATTTTTAAGTGGTGCGTAAAGGAAGCTATGTACAATGTCTAGGCGTCGCGTCGCTTTCGTATGTGAGCTTTGGATGTGAAATTAAAGGGAGAAATGGGATTTATAACGATGGTAACTAACGGTGACGTTGGTATTGTTGCAGGCAAAAAGCAAAATGGTACTGCCATACGGACCAATAGTCTGGGATCGGCGACCACACGTACGTCGTCGTTGCATTTGGAAAGGAAGCCAGCCACGACGGCGGCCACAGTTAGTAAATTCTCCGCCTTAGGTAGACTATTCAAGCCTTGGAAATGGAAACGGAAAAAGAAATCGGAGAAGTTCGAAGCTACTTCTAGATGTAAGTATGGCAGTATGACGTTATTATTGGGAGGTAGGAGATGACGTTGCTGGAATCGTGAAATGGGGATTTTTTTGGCGGATTAAGGGGGAATATTTTGAGATGTGGAGAAACACGATGCCATATTTAAACTAATATGTTGATTTTTTTCATCCTCGATGTTGGTTTTATCGACTGAAAGGGGGTTTTTTTCCGAAAAGATGGGAATTTGTGATGGTTGGGCTCCTAAGAGGAGTATTCATGGGTGAGATGGACAATGTAACTCTTGGAATTTGATATTGAAAAAAAATTAGCATGGTGCGGATTGGTCAATGTTGATTTAAGTGAAGCGTTTTCAAATTTAATAAATCGTGCTAAAATGTGCCAAGTGAAAATACATTTTATTTCTATTATAAAACGGAATATTGAAATTGCTCGCATTAAAATACATATCGACATCGAACTTGAAGAGTAAAATTTGCAATCGATATATTGAAATTTCAAAATCGAAATGAAATTATTAAAATCTCTACGTATCGAATTATAAAAATCGAATTGCTAAAATCGATTCATCAAAATCGAAATACTGAAATCGACTTATCGAAATCGAAATATAACAGTACAAATGTCGAAAAAAACCTACGAAAACCAACTTTTCGAAATCGATATTGAAAACAAATTTCGAGATCGATGTATCAAAGTCAAGATACTAAAATCAACGGTATCGCAATTTGAAATATTGAAATCGAAACATCGAATTTCAACTTTGAAATCGAAATATCGAGATTGAAGAATCGAATTTCAGCGTTGAAATCGAAAAAATCGAATTTAAAAATCGATATGTTGAATTTGAAATGCCGATGTTTGAAATTCGGAAATCTTAGAATCGTAATTAAGATATCAAAATCAAAATATCGAAATGAACTTATGAAAGTCAACTTTTCAAAATTGATACAAATTTCGAGATCAATGTATCGAAATCGAAACTTTGAAATCGTAGGATCGCTATAGAAACATCGAGATCAAATTTCCACATTGAAATCAACTTATGGAAATTTCAAAATTGAAATCGAAAAATCGAATTTATAAGTCGATTTATCGAAATCGAAATATCGAAACGAACTTATGAAAGTTAACTTGTCAAAATTGATGTAAATAAATTTCGAAATTGATGTATCGAAATCGAAACATCGAAATTGAAGTATTGAAATCGAGTTCATGAGTCGATATATCGAAATCGAAGTATTTATATCGAAAGTTTTGAAATCTCGTTATCGCGGTTAAAGTATCAAAATCGAAATATCGAAATTAAAATGTTGAAATCGAAACATCGAAATTAAATATTACCATCGAAATATCAAAAATTGAAATATTTAATGGAAGCAAAAATGAAAATATTAAATCGATTACTGAAGGTTGAAAATTTAATATATCTCACGACTGCGAATGCCTTCCGAAAATATGACGTCATCAATGAGACTCGACTTGGTGAATAATCTTCGGAATAAATGATTCACGTTGGCAATTGTTTCCCCCTTCAAAAAAATCAATTGAAAACTTTACACAAAATTATCGTGTATTTTATTTTCAGAAATGTGAAAAGCGAATGTTGCCGGGGAGAGGGGGCATTGATTTTTTGTTTCGAAAAATATGTCGTATTAGTTGAGCTTCGAAAAATTGTCCGAATAAGTGATTTTCTTCGCTTCGTGGTGATTGTATCTAAGAAAACGTGTTTTTTTGCTTGCACGATTTTCTCAACTATTAAGGATGATTTAATGAAAATGATGATGAATAAAAATGCCAAATAATTGAAAATAATTATCGAGCTGTTATTAATACAATGACTCGTTTATATGGGCTTATAAGGCGTTAGAGAAACCCTGACTAAAGTATGACTTAAATAAACCTTTGAAATTATATTAAAATTAATGTGGTGAAGTAATAATTGAAGATTATTCTTATTTTAAAAAAATTAATAAACTATCTTGGAAAATTACTTGAAAAATTCCGAAATTTATGAAATTTGAAAAATTAAAGAAATGAATTAAAAAAACAATCTAGATAACTGGATGACATATTGATGGCAATTTTGCCTAGAGCCTCTTTAGGAATCACTTGGAACGATGAAAAATCACAAAAAATGCCCCTAAAATACCCGCATCTCCCTACCATTGGGAGACTTACACATTAGGCATAGAATTCGTCGATGGCGTTCCACATCAGGTGGTAAATTGCTATAATCAATAATCGGATATGAAGCACGATATACAAATATACCGATGGTATTTAATGCGCTGGCGAAATACGCGAACGACATCGCTATAAAGTCTCACCCACGCGCCTTCGGGGCTGCATTATGCTAACACGCGACAGCACCGTCAGCGTCGCTGTCAAACGCAAGCCATCCTTGAACCGATATACGAATCGTTGCGAAGACCTTGTCAGCGTTTTATGGTCGTTTGCGAAATTCAAAAACACTCCTCGATCGTTTAAAGAGACGCGTATGGTGTGCTTTGGAAACCGGAGGAGGAAATTTTCTTCATTATTTTCCTCCATTATAGGCGTTCATTAATCAAAAGCCCATTAATGCAACATGTAACGTGACGACGACGGATGCGATGCCACTCAATTAATAATGGCCGAATGCTGCTCCCATTAAAGAGTCTGAAAAGCGTGAGAGTATCTGCGAGGTGTATCGAAGAGAAAAAAATTCCTAATGAGTTTCAGCGGCGAGTACGCGAATTAGATTCTGTCGTTTCGATTATAATTAAGGCGAAATGGGGAAATATACGGTGAAGTGATCGATTGTTTCATTGGTGGATGTATGAATTTTCATGTGATAGCGTTAAACGTAGCGTACATTTGTTGTCTCATTACGTCACGTGTTTTTCACTTTTTTGCCATTTTTTTCTCTCTCAATCGCGTATAAAACACGTATAGAAATTCGACAAACTTAAAAGCTGTAAAGTGCCATTAACATTTTACAGCCTTCGAACGAGGTTTTTTCTCGTTTTCATTCTTTCGATATTTTTCTCGTTTTTTTTTTTATAAGAAGAGAATTTTCTTCGAATTTCCATTTTTCTCACTTTCGTCGGTTCAACGCGAAGGAGAATTGTACTAGAAATTACTCGATTCGTTGACAAGAAGGACGAAAAAAATTCCCATGAACAGCTTTTTTCCTCGTTTTTTCCGTCGCTTTTCTCTTTCACCGCGATGGAAATTTAGTTTGTCGTCGCGATGTACTTTTGCGAAGTGAAACGTTCGTCTGAAAGGAAAACATCTCTTTCGTAAAGTACTCGCTTCCATGAATTCTACATTTATGTATTCTCAGGTGGTACACTTAACGTTAATCTTTTTGCTTTTTTTCGGTTACGTTAAACGGAGTTTTTCTTTGAATTAGAACATTTTTTTGGCGGGGTTTTTCCGACCTGCGAGATGTCGTTTGGAAAGTATAAAATGCGAGTCGAATCTCCCGCCGGTGCTTGAGTGGAGGATGAATTACGTATGCGTGGTTGCGTAATGAGGAATTTCAGTATTTTTTTCTTCCAGATGAACCATTCGAATTAATTTCGCAATTTGTCCCTCGAGAGCGAGGAGAATTCATCGTCGCGGTGAATTTTTCATTCGCGATGAAGAATTGGGTTAGAAGTTTTTGTTTATTTTTGAAATTCTAAAGATGCAGAATTTTTCGCTTTTATCCGTGAGGTTTGATGTTTGAATTTTTGGTGGGGGAAAGGAAGGGGAGCGATTTTAATTTTTTTGAGTATAAACGTAACGATGTTTCGATTTTTATATTTCAATAGCGATATCACGATTTCGGCGTTTTGATTTCGATACATTGATTTCGAAACCTTTTCTGAATACATCGATTTTGTGAAGTTGACTTATAACTTCATTTCGATATTTCGATTTTAATTGTGAATCGATTTATAAATTCGATTTTTTTCGATTTGAACACTGATATTCGATTTTTTGATGTTGATGATTTGATTTTAACTTTGATTACTTCATCTGTCGATATGTCGATTTCGATATTTTGATTACCGCGTTGAATATTTTTATAGCGATACTACGATTTTGACGTTTTGATTTCGATGCAAATGGAAAAATTTTTCAAGTTTTCCACCAATCATCATTGTATCTAAAATTTAGTGAAACTTGATGAAAGTAGTGAAGAAGTAGTGATGTCATAATAACATGTCATAAATGGCACGTTATTGCTTTGACGACGTGTCATAGTCATGAGTAACATGTTAGCATGTCGTGATGACATGCGATGATAATAAGTCACCGTCGTGGAACGATTTAGAAAAAGTCTGTTATTGTATGTGATTTGAATCGTCTTTTTCGACTCCAAAAAAATCGAAAAATAATCTTAAAATAATTTCAAACAAAAAACGTTATACGATCTATTACCCAAAAATCGGTAGATTTTGAGAAAAAAATTGTTCAAGTATTGAGCTTAAGCGCGCGCGCGGCAATCGGTACTTCCCACTATGCAGCAGCGCCTCATTTACACTAACGCGCGACGTCGCGTTAAGTCTGTAGTAACATGCCTAACGCAACGTCGCGCGTAATTGTAAACGAGGCGCTATCGCGTAGTGGGAAACATCGGCTAACGCGCGCGCGCGGTTTTTACGATTTTTGACCACGACCCCGTGGAGGCAAAATTTTGAAAAAAATATATGATATTTAGGGGTCAAAAATACATCTAAAAAATGAGGTTTGAAAATTTTGCAGAGTGAGATAGATACCTATAAAAAATAAATGAAGTTGAAAACGCCCGTTTGGAGGGGAAAAAATTGAAGTGGAGGATTGTTGATTTTTTCATGGAAGGCCCTTATAATGGTCTATTATGTAGCAAAATTTCAATTAAATCCGTTAACTGTAATTTGAGAAAAAAATTCCTCTGATTTTCGAAAAACAATTATTTCTCGAAAACAGGGGGGAGGGGTGAGCTGAAATTTTGGTCATTAACGTTTCTCGATGGTACCCACCTCCCACCCAAATATCAAAATGTGGACAAGGGGGCAAATCGATTATGCTTACCTGCCTATAGCCTTTTTTGTGACTTCCTTCATTAAAAAGTGTGTTAGGCTCATCATAATTGGCTGAGCTTTGATCACACAACATAAATGCGTTTCGACGCTCTCGAAATATTTCTTCAACTTCTCTATTAGGTATTTTAAGGATAGTTCGATTATTTTCTTCTTTAACGACAGTTAAGTAACCACTGAACAACTAATACATAATTCCCATTGATAAATTATTGCCAAACTCAGCATAATTTAGTATTATTGATATGTTTACACGAATATTTCCATTTAGTGAGTCCAGTATTCGCGTCCAGATGAACTGTTCGGCTTTCGATATTCGAATATTGAATGTTTTCAGAAACGTGCAAGACATCTTTCGAATGAAAATTATACCACATTTGTTTCAACCGGGGAATTATTCATTAAATTAATTACAGAATTAGAATTGAAAAACTGAATGAGGGAAAATGACGAAAAATGTAGGTTTTTCATGTCATAATAACATGTTATAGATGCAAAGTCATTGCCATAATGACGTGTCATGGTCATGAGTAACATGTTAGCATATCATGATAACAAATTGTCGTGGTGAAATGTCACGGTTATGAGTGATATGTGATGTCTAATGACATGTTATGATGAACGTGATTGTCATAAAGA
This sequence comes from Maconellicoccus hirsutus, assembly GCA_003261595.1. Lineage (NCBI taxonomy): Eukaryota > Metazoa > Arthropoda > Insecta > Hemiptera > Pseudococcidae > Maconellicoccus > Maconellicoccus hirsutus. The sequence goes on from QBDW01005033.1 coordinate 109,327, forward strand.
CATGTCATGGTGATAAGTGATATGTAACTATGTCATGGTGGCATGTCAGGATGACGTGTCATGATAATACGTCGTTTGATGATCATGATGTGGTGACGTGTTACGGTGTTGGCTTGATGACATGCATGGACACAGTGTCATGATAAACTAATTTTTTATTACTTTTATATAATTTGATACCATGAAGAAATATTAAAGTAAGTAATGAGGCCATGTAATGACATGCGAGATGATTATTTTGTTGCTCTCGAAACGTGAAATGCTTCGTATATTCGTATTTAACGAAAAATGTAGGTTTTTCATGTCATAATAACATGTTATAGATGCAAGTCATTGTCATGGTGACGTGTCATGGTCATGAGTGACGATCTTGATATTTTCATGTCACCATAACATGTCATAGATGACGTGTCATTGTAACATCATTGTAACATACTGCGATGACACGTCTGATGGACATGATATGATGACATGTCATGGTTATGAGTGGCATGTCTAATTACGCGTGCAGTGAAACTTTTTCGACCGCTGATTATAAAACCCTTCTCACTATTCATGTCGGGTTGCATCGGCACACACCGTATAAACAACATTATCATAATTTGCGTTATTCGAATGATATCTCGATATTAATGCGGAGCGTTTTTACGTGTTTATTTTGCAGCGCTGGAACGAAAGATCTCAGTACGGGCACCGCGGGACGAACTTATTCAAAAAGGAATTCTATTTTTGGATAGTCCTACGACGCCGGTATCTCAACCAGGTACATGTTCTTCACGTAATGTTGACTTTAGTTCGTAGCGATAAAAGGAGCGCGGATAGGCCACGTGTACGTACCTTGTTCGGGGTATTTTTCGGCGGGAACAATAACGATTATAAATGTATCCGCGTTACGAGTAAAACTCGAGTGTATTTATACGAATACAAGATGGAGAAAAAAGAGGGCGAAGGGCTCAAAAGCGGAGGCTGTTAACGGCGGAATTTTATTGCGCCTTTTGCAACGTTAACGTGCTTCGTCGTTGTAGCACGTTTTTTTGCTTGCTCGCGAAAAGCTTCGAAGTATTCGAGAGCAATATCATGTACGCCATTATCGTTTACGACTGTTTGGCAGGATGCCTTAATATCCGCGATTTCGAAGTGTTGATATGACTGAAAAAAGAGGATGTGGGAGATTAATTTCGACTCGGGGGGGTTTCGGTTGTACGGCGTATGTCGGTGGTGAAGAGACGTCGCGAAGACGGCCTAATTAACGAATGACAAAACGAGGCGACGACGAGGGCACGTACGCGGCGCTCGTTTCTCGTATCAATTAATAGGAATTTCATCAATTAGAATTCATTGAGGCGAAGTATCCGCGCGGCGGAAAAGAAATGCGACGGGGAAAGTCGAAGAGACGTGATACCGAACGTGACTAATCTACGTGGAGGCGTCGCGCGTTCGAGTAACCTTCGCGGTGCATTCGAGGCGCGAAAACGATGCCCGGACGTCGCGGATTTTTCATCGCGTGCGTATTTGTCGCGATGCATGAGCGAGTGAGATAGTTGGGGTTTCACCTAACAATCGTTCGACATTAACCTCCGGCATGGGATACCGAAGAAGGGGGTGTTTGCGAAACAAAAGCGCCCAGATCACGGTAGATCGGATACGTGGAACGGAAAAGCTCGCGTAATTACGACGAATTATACCGTGAAGGATTTTCGACCTAATTAATCTAACTGTAAACGAGCATTAAGGAGTTGAACAATGCATGCTTTATTTTTACGCCATGTTTACAAACGGGCGAACGACGAAGAGGAGGCTATTGGCGATTTAGCGATGATTTCGTCATCCTACGTACAAGGCGACGAGCGACTTCGTCTCTCGTGTCTTGTAACTCCGACACGTATTTGGAATTCCGTACGGTACCGCGCGCATCACAAATTACGGGGGCTGCTCGTTGATTAGTAATTGACATCGACCTCTGCGGTCTCGATGCAGCGGTCGAGGTGACGTGGTTCGCGGTGTTGAAATGTAAAGGGGATCGATTTGGGTGGGAGGGTGAAGACGTACGTGCAGATGCGTCGCGGAATTCCGTAAAAGGGATGATTACCGGTGATTATGATCTCAGTGCGGAGAAAATTGCGGAGTGAGCGTGAAAATCCTCCGATATGTTGAGGGTTTGTCGATTCGTGTGTTGAAATCGACGCCGTAATGGGATTCATCCCGGAAATGTACTCTTATCGGGATGTAAATTGGTCGAGGTCGAAAGAATACAATATCTTGGCGTTTAATTAAAGATGTATTGTTTTTAGTAACAGCATAGAAGGGTTTTCATTTGAATAGTAACGCAAAAAGGAAGTATTTCGGAAGAAAATGCATTCAGAGATGAAATGACCTTAAATTCGGAATTAACGAAGGTGAAAACCAAACAATCGATGCGCATAAAGATGAGCAGTGGCGTAAATACAGGGGGAGTTTTGGGGACAATACCATTTTTTATTAAGAAAATAAGTGATCCCAAATCGAGTTTTTTGACTCCAAAAAAATCGCAAAATAATCTTGAAATTATTTCAAACAATAAATGTTATACAACCCATCGTACAAAAGTCAGTACATTTTGAGAAAAAAATTATTTGAATGACGAGTTTTAGCGCGCGCGCGTAATCGGTACTTCCCACTGTGCTGTAGCGTCTCGTTTACAGTTACGCGCGTTGCTGCGTTAGGCATGTCACTACAAGCTAGCGCGGAGCCGCGCGCCACGGTGAACAAGGCGCTATCGCGTAGTGGGAAGTTTCACCCTACGCGCGTGCACAGTTTTTGCGATTTTTGACCACGGCCCCGGGGAGGTAAAATTTTGAAAAAAATATATGACATTTAGGGGTCAAAAATACATCGAAAAAATGAGGTTTGAAAATTTTGCCGAGTGATATAGACACTTGAAAAAAATAAATGAAGTCAAAAACGCCCGTTTGTAGGGGAAAAATTGGAGTGGGGGTTGTTGATTTTTTCATGGAAGGCCCTTGTGAGGGTCTACCGTGTATTAAAATTTCAATTAATTCCGTAAACTGTAATTTAAGAAAAAAATTCCTGTCTGATTTTCGAAAAAAAATTAATTTCTCGGAAACGGAGGGGGGGGGGAAATCAATTATTTTGTCAACATGTTGATAATTTTTTGCAGTTCTCAACAAATATTGAACAACTTTACACAATCTTAACATCATTGTGGCAATTTTTGTGCAATGTTAATTAAATTTTTCATCAATTTAATCGTTTTGTGCAACATTTCAACAGTTTTTATGCAATTTTGAGGAAATATTGAACAACTTTAAATAATTTTTGTAATAACATTTTGACAATTTATGCAATTTTAATGACTCAAACAAAGAATGATCAATCTTAACCTATTTTAACAAAATTTCAACAGTGCCTATGCAATTTTGAGCAAATATTGAGGAACTTTCAACAATGTCAACAATATTTTGTTATTTTTGCGCAACTTTAAAAAAATTTTTGATCAAGTTACAGTAATTTTTCGACGTCATTTCTCAAGAAAATAAAAATTCAAGAAATAAAAATGCGTTTCTTGAAGCATGGAGATTTTTGGTAACTTTATCATTATATAATGAAAATGAAAGGAAGAACTATAGCGTTATAAATAGATTATACTTATTGACGAAAATCTCAATTAATTAGCGACCAAGTTCGAATGACGAAGAATGCGCGAAGGAAGCGGTAAATTGGCAGGGTGAAGAAGGCGGCTGAGGACATCGAAGAAAGGAAGATTACCGCGATGAAAGAATAATTTGCGAGTTAAAAGTTCGCTATTTTCTGGGTATTAGAGCACGATGAATAAAATTTCCAAAGTTATTACTCGCTCGGCTGTTCGCCGAGAAAAATAGAAGAAATTTACAATGGCTGGCAGTCCTACACGCAGCGGCGAACTTTTATTGTGCGTGTATATGCAAAAATAAAGTACAGAATTGAAAAAATATAAGCTTTCCGTTGCATGAAAATTTTTTTCGCACCTCGACGAATATTGTGGAAATAGAAAATATCGAAAAACTACGAAAAAAAAGTGTATAAAGAAAAAGATGGCGGAATATAGAATATAACTTCTTTCCGTTTGGTCGACATTGTGTGTTGGGTTGACAAGGTGCACACGTATCGAAAAAAATATCCAATTTCACAATTACACCTACGTTTCGTCGTGTAATAACCTATTTAAAAGTTTAATTAAGAGAAAGTATCGAGGTGAGCGTGATAGGCTTCCAAGATTATGTCGTCCGATGAAAAGGGGAAAAAACAATTAATTTCGAAAACTGCGACTTTACGTACGAGATATCGATACGTGTGCGAAATTCCCGAATGAAGTTCGAAAACTGGCTTTCGTGTCGTTTATTTTTACGTTTTGTTGCAAATAAAACTTATAGTAGGTGGTAACCGACCGGGCGAATAAGCTTGGGATTTCCCTCGGGGATTCGAATCGCTATTTTCTAATTTACAATTTTTTTTTCAATTTTTTAAATTAAAAATGAAAATTAACTCGATAAGTATAGAGGGGGCTGAATTAAAATATTTTCTCGTGTGGAAAACATCGCCGCTGGGATGAAGAAAATTAAAAAAAATGTTTACGCATTCCACGAAAAACGTGATTAAACGAAACAAATTTGGAATTTTCTTTTAAATTTTCTGAAATCGTGAACGCGATCAATTGAATTATAGAATCTCGTCTGGCCTTCTCTCCATAATGGAATCCGAAAAGCTGTGCTTCGAGAGAAAAAAATGTCAATTTATTTGCCCCTCGTGGCTGAAAACAAGTGCACCGGAGACGTCCTCGAGAGGCGAATTGACGTTAAAAAATTACCTAAAAATTTCCATAGTTATTCGGCGAAATTTTTTTCACGGTAAAATTTTACTCGTCGGGTGGCTTTGTCGTACGATGCGTTCGCTAAGTGGTTGGTCGACAAGTATAGCGAAATATAAATTTACCATTTTGTTGACAAATTTATATCACAAGTTGGCGAAAATTTCCAAGGTTTTTTCTCGCGATTTACGTATTCGTATAAATATCCGATAATTCAGCACGTATACGTATTAAATTCATGGTGGTAAAAGTTTTTCGGTATTTTGTACAATACAGCTATCTAGTTTCTCATATGGTACAAGACCGAGAAGGATAAAAAATAAGAAAACTCGGCGAATAATTCAGTTCAATTTTCGTTTATTCGATTGAAACGCCGTAGACGTGTCCGAGTAAATCAAATAAAAAGCTGAGTAAAAGTTTAAAATGAAACTCGCAAAAATAAAAGTTTTCCAGCGAGTAAAATTAGTTATAGTCGAGGTACAGGTAATATTTGTAAAATTCATTATAACGACCATTCGATGCTACTTACGCGAGAGTAAAAAATTACCATAAGTTTTTCTCATTTCAAACGAGCCGAAACTTTTTCATTGTTACCGCACTGCGCCTCCCACGATGAAAAAATTCATCAAAGTACAATTACTTCGTGGTGAAGGATATACATTGAGAAAAAACAGAGGAAAGGAAAAATTAATCGAATGTAATTGGTCTAACGAAGATGGGTATTTCAATTTGGAAACAATAAACGTACAACAGTCGAGTGGAGAATCTTTTCGTTCGTTGGTTATTTTAATATAAAAGAGCTTTGAACCCTTTTTTCAAGAGTTGTTCGGGTTTTCTGATCATTTGGAAAATCATTATACGTGTTCGAGCTTTCGAATTCACTGCAACGAAATAGTTTTGTAGCGATTTACTTGTTTAACAGAAGGGTTTTCTTTTTGGGTCGAATTTTCTGAAATCTTATTTCAACGTGTAATCGTGGTTTAAAGGAACAGTCGTGATTAGAAAACAGAGAATTCTTTAATTAGTAGCGTTTTCTTTTGTAATACAGAAAATCAAATTTTGTTTATTATTTTTGTATAAGATGAAATGAAAATTCGGTTATTTCTTATTAATTAAATGTAAAACGCTACAATGAACTTGCTGAAACTATCAGAAAAATGTTCTAAGATTTCTCCAGTGATGAGCATTTTACCCAAATTTTTGGCTCAAATTTTGTAATCAGATATTTACTGGTAAATTTATTCAAAATTAATTTAAAAATGTAGTTGTTCTGTGCCATAAAGAATCAGCTTGCGTACTAGTCAGCAACACAGTGTGACATTTTCATGTGACTTCTCAACAGTAATATTCATCAAAAGACTTCATTTGACGTTACATGCCACTCGTAACCATGACACGTCACCATAACAATGACTTGTCATACACATACTACCATGACATGATTACATTATTTAAAAATTGTTTAAAAAATAAATAAAAATCAAAAATTAATAAGTACTGAAAAATTAACCCAAAATTGATGAAAAATATTCAATTTTAACTAAATTGAGTAATTGAAAATTATTTCAAAGTCAATTTAAAAAATAATTAAGTATCAAAAATGAATAAATATTGGGAAATTGATCCGAAATTAATTTTTAAAAATAAATAAATCAAAAATAAATGCTAAAAAATTAATCCGAAATTACATAATAGTTTTTCTTGATATATACTTTTAATTATTCAAGATTATTACCCCAAGCAGGGCCGGTTTTAAGGGGGGGTTTGGGTGTTAAACCCCCCCCCCCCCCAGAGGTCAAGCTTCACTCATAATTTTTACCTGATTTAAAACACAACATCACTTTTAGTTATCTCTTCTTTAAAAAAAAAAAATTACTCATAATTTATGGAACCTAAACCCCCCCCCCCAACGAACAATCCTAAAACCGGCCCTGATCCCAAGAGTCTTGAAAAATGTCAAATAGGAGGGAATAATCAAATTTTGCGGAATAGTTTTGCTTATTTTAAGAATTTGTAGAATTTTAATCATAAAAATTTTCAATTTATTTCTACTAATAAAAATCGATTCAACTCCTACAGCAAAAAAAAACTAGTACTTGTAAAGTCAGAATTAAACTTCTAGGCTCCGATATTCCACTCTCCCACGTTCTTACTCCATTAATTATCAAACACAAACCATTTATCACCGTAATTTCAATCGCAGAACATACAACTCTTCATGGTTGTTCACTACCAAAGAAATTCTCATATACCAAAGGTTGCCACTGTATAAATATATCTTTCATTCTATCTAAAATGCCTGATGCTCATTCTTGACGTTATCTATTAAGAAGATATACGTTCTTATATATATTTTAAAGGTATTGAAATAGCCACATGTAATTTCCTGAGGGTTGCATGATAAGTTGACTCGAATGTGAGGTGTACCGGTGCCATCGTTTTTTTTTCCTTTTCGGGGCACATTCGATGAAAAGTTGAAATGAAAAAGTCGCAGTAAGAAAAATATTTTGCGCTTCCGTTTGGAAATTCTTTTTCTTTTATTACCCACAAACACGGTTCGGGGGAGGGGGTTGTGTAAACACGTTTGTGCACGTATACAGTATACACTATGTATAACCGGTGCGTAGTATATAAAATACTTGATCCTGGACCAGATTTTTTTTTAAATCTCAACGATAGTTTAACGTTGAAATCATTTAAAAATCGACGCTTTTTACTAATTTTTCTTGACCCAGATTTTTATATTTTTCAACTATTATTGATAACCCACATTTTTGTAAGAAATTCAACGAAGATTCAACGCCTTCTTTTCAGTAATCCTGATTATTTTTTCTACATCTATTATTTATTGAAATTTTTACAAAAATCTGAGTTAAGAAAAATTAATAAAAAGCATCGATTTTTTAGGTGATTTCGACGTTAAATTATCGTTGAGATTTAAAAAAAAATCTGGTCCAGGAACAGGTATTTTATATACTACTCCGCTGGAAATCTCGATGTAATGGAAAACTCTTTATTATTATTTTGTTTTTTGCGAAGAAATACGACTTTATTCTTTTCATGATATTGCCTTCGAGTTGGCACATACGCGAGAGTTCAGGTACATAGGGATGGCAAGTTTATTAAACGAACGCGTTGAAATTGCCATCTTCCAGGGCTGTTCGCTTTGACTTTTTTCAATTCTTGTCGTTTGCAGGATCTGTAAATTGAAACTTCTTAGATAAATTTTTTGTATAAAGGCAAATGTTTTGTCGGGAATTAAAAAAATTTTACAATGTGTGTCTGGTTCGTCATGATAAATGGTGTAAATGATGTCTTCATTTTCCACATTCTCATCCCTCTCTCTGAGAATGATTCAAATCGTAAATACTCTTTCGCTTTTTCGACCCTCATTCTAGATATTTTTTTCAAAACGATCGGTGATGGAAAAATACACGAAAATGAACACCCCACCGCGCCGGCGCTGCCAAGAATTACCGAAGCGTAAAATAGCTACGTACGAGTCACGCTTAATAAAATCCCCGACGTCGAATCTCTGGAGATAATTAAAAACTGTGTATTTTTGCAATACTCGTATTTGCGAAAAACGTTGATTCGAGCGGCCGGACTCGCATAAGCGAAAAATGCTACCGACAATTTTTCCAACAGGAGCAATGTTGCGTAAACACGCCTAGAATCTCCCGGCGCGCGAGTAACTTTTCCGAAAGCTGAGGCGGGGTTATGTAACGAAAACTTGGAAGTTTAATCATAATTTAACCAGTTCAGACAGTACAATACCCGGTGACGTGTTAGTTTATAAACGAATGTCATCGGAAGACGTAATTTTTCAAAGAAACCGCAAATTTTCCGGCCGAAAAAGTTTTAATACTCGTAGTTTTGCAAAGTTGTACGGATCTTGGGTTACAATACCTTTTCTTAAATGGGTAATTGAGGCGGTGAAACTTTCCTCCAAATTATGAGCTATTTGTTACCAAAAATTGTGAACTTATGAGAGAAATTTTTGGCGGGAATTTTACCAGCAAAGTCTACATGTGAGTTTATGATATTCATATTTTTTCTTTTTTCACTCTTGATAGTTAACCATAAAAATGTATTGTCTGTTTGAGCTTCAAGGGACCGAAATACTTTAAAATTTAAATCAAACATTTTAAAATGTTGAAAAATGAATGCACTATGAACGGTATTTAATCCAAGCTCATTTCCTTGAAAAATTACTCTCATTCATGAAACTATTGTCTTTTGAAATAAAACACACAAAAAACTGAAAAAAAGCAATAAGACGAAATCCCTCGACTCTGCTACCGCATACGTCACGGAAATCCATTAAGTTTGCTATATAGTAAAGGTATTCCCGAAACGACGCTGTCCAAGAAAAACCTTCGCAATTCAATCAGACGAGACGAAAAATATCAATACGACGTACATACTCGCAAAGTTCGTGAACTTTGTAAATTAACAGATTAAAAGGGAATTTCAATTAGAGAAATATCCCTCAAGGAGGTCACCCAATGAAAGAAATTAATTAATTTGTGGAGAAAAAAGAGCTATGTTTTCCATTATTTTTGAAAAATTACATAAATTTTTTTTAGCTGCGGAAAAACGAGGTTGTATGATTTATTATGTTACATCTTGGTTTTTTTTCCTCTCTAAAGCGGTATTTTTAAGGGTTCGCGAAATTAGCTGTACGACGAAATGACGACTTATATGCGAAGCGAATTTTGAAAACGATTTTTAAACGCGAGAAAGTATAAATACGGACGAAGAGCGCTACACGATCGATATTCTAATTTTATACGGAAATAAGAGCGAAAGTTTGCACAATAAGTCAGCAATTTGAGGAAAAATTCGTTTAGATTAATGCATTTGGAATTCGTAATCCCCGAAGTAATTCAGTCGATTAGCTCGACAAATAATTTTTCAATTCACGATAAAATCGAAATGAACCATTTGATCTGAACGATAACAGCTTGATTCGAAGGTATTATAAGTGTGATGGTAAATAAACGAGCTTGGATTTCAGCAAAAATTAAGAATAATTTTTCAATCTAATTCAATATAGGATATTTGCGTGTTGGGAAAATGAAGAAAGAAAAGTAATATTCAAGTGATTTACCCTCGTGAAAAGATTCAGTAATTGATATGGTAGCAGAGTGTATCATTCACAAATTCAAGAGAGGATTTACAACTAGAACATTTGCCCGGGGTCCATTTTCATTCCCAATGGCTGTAGTTACAAATATTACTCATTGGGGCGCTATCTAATTCATAACGTTGATGGTTATGTTATCAGTTACCTACTGTTGAATAAGAATCCGGTAGGAATGCTAGTGTGCCTTCGGCATACGATGGACTTAAGTGTATAGTTCACTTTATTACTGATTTTACAATTTTTTATATTTTCATTTGACCGAAAAGGATTTTACACCGGGTGTTCCACTCAAGATGTGAAGTATTCACGGACGTACTAACTATATCTGGATATTTCACTAAGCGAAGTTGGTGGACTGTAGTGCGTGTCAAAAGGTGCGGTAAGGGGAATACGTCAGACACGCCCCTTAAGGAAAAATAATTTTTGGTTTTTATTAAATACCTCCCCCCCTATGGGGCCAAAATTCTTGAAAGTTGGCCTAGGTAATTAGGGTACCATACCTCAAAAACTGTAATGGGTGATTTTGATTTTTTTCAAAAACTTGGGGGAGGAGGTGCCAAAATGTCGAAAATTTGGTTTTTGGAGCATAACTCCCCTTCTATGGAACCAAAAAGGTTCAAATTTTGGATTTGGAGGTTAAATACGATTTAAGAAAAGTACTATTTCAAAATTTTTATATCTCAATTTTGGCACCTCCCCCCCCCAATTTGGGGCTTTTAAAATCAAAATTTGCCCTTCGCTTTGTTATAGGCATCAAGTGTAGATCAAGAGCTTTCATTTAAAAAAAATCAGCTTCCTAACTGTAATAGAGGCTGCATGAAAATTATCTGAACCTTTTTGCTTGTAGCTTTATACATATAATCATATGGAACTGCAATGTGAAAGTCTCCCTACGTAGGCGGAGCCAATGTTCCCCTCACACTTCTATTTTGACACGCTCCGTTCGCCTATAGTGAAATATCCAGATATAGTTAGTACGTCCGTGGAAGTATTCAATCTGCAGAGAGAGCCACTCAAAGTACAAATCTGTAAAATGATCTGCCAATCGTAAAATGTGAAGGGGTAAGATACCCAACAAATGTAGTGAACTAGTGATTCTTTCACCCTCGAATAACCTCTTCATTTCTGCAATTAGATAAAATTTAATGGCATTTTAAAACTCCCAACTTTTTTCCTTCGAGTTCGCACGAACTCTCCGCGCCCTTCATGATGCAACTTCGCAAATCAAACGGACACTTTCGCGCCCGCTTTATCAAAAAGAATTACCCGATTTAAATTACACACTACAGAGGAAAAATATCACTGAAAAATTCATATAATAAAAGTTCAAGAAGCTCAAGTGTCGTATTTTTTGTAACGAAAGCGAGAAAGCGAAAAAAAAAAGCACACAGTATACTCTTCATACACCGTTGTTGCGCGATATTCGTTTTTAAAGAGTTAGCAAATCTTATTAAATTCACGAGCACGTATTTATTAGTGCGAAGGAGAGAAGTTGTTGTGCATTTTTTTCTACATCAGACATGATGTACACCAAAGGGGTTCATAAAATCATGAATTTTTCAATACCTTAATAAAAGAAATATTTTCCGTATTGATTGAATATCTTACGCTAGAAGCTACAGAATCTCTGAAGTTATTTTTTTTTTGTTACTTGGTGCTACTCGAATGTATTAAGATTTACATAAGATATTGGTATTCAGCGAACGAATCGTATTATGAAATTTACTGCGTATTTTATGCTGACTTGATATCTCATAAGTAAGGGAAATTTAACGCGAGGTCAATGGTACTGTATTTAGAAATATACGGTAATTTCAAAAGTTCTCGTGCATCAAGTTATAACTTAGTAGAGGAAAAGCTCGAAAGAAATCCATTATTAATTTCAAATCAAGTACTAACGCTTTAATATGGTAAATACGGTCTCGAGGCAAACTGATAACTATTTATTGCAAATGATATAGCGGTTCGGTGTAAAGTAGCTATAAAGGTAGAAGTTATTTCGATGAGAATTTCATCTTGTGTGTAGTGCAGATTAGGCATTGAAAATACACATTGTAATCTTTTACAGGGGGTTTTGCTCCTGTAACGCACATCATTTGCATTACTGGCAAGTTGTTGCCAGGAAATGGGCGCAGATTACCTATGCTAAAAAGTAACGACGCATATCTGTGAAGTCTTGATGGGGAAATTTCCAAAGTTTCTCAACCTTGGACGTATCAATTGAGCCAAAAACTCAAGTACGTCGTTTCGCACCAATAACGTGATAAAAATAACGTTATTTAGATTTTCGGGGGTGGATTTTTTTTTTCCTTCGTCAACATCGTAACGAAATATATACGTTGTTGTATGCGTACGTAGGCGAAGTACGTGACGTCTTCATCAAGATGTTTATGTATCAGCGTTGACAGCAGAAAGAAATAATTCCTCGTTAGCATATTGTTGGCGTGTCAATAAATAGGCGAAATCGGGGCGAGAAAAGGGGTTAGCGATTGTTTGTACCATTTCATTTTATTCTCCGGTGATTAATTTAAAACAAAAAACAATTTGCTAGTAATTACATTACTGGGCTACAAAGTTGTCGAGCACGATAAATAATTCATTTAGGTCGGAATTACGTTAAAAATTAATACGATTCGAAGTTTTCTTCGTTTTTGCGTATTAAATTAGTAAGTGGAAAGTTGCTTAAGAAAATAAGTTAATTACATTCCGGACATTATTCGAATTCGCGTACCAGTAATTTCGCCAGAGTGTCGCTGATAAATGGAATACACGCTGAAATTATCATTTCGTTTGTAATTGTTGTAATCGTAAATTTTAAAAGTTTTTCGCCTGTGGAAAATATTTCTACGAATGATGAATAACACCGTCGAATATTTCTTATCGTCGGCGAGCTATTTAGGTGCTACACCATTGAATAATTGTAAGATGTCTATCTTTGCAAAATAAATAATTACGCGTTGACGAATTTCGTAAAATGTAACGCAAACTAAGGAATTCTGTTTAACTGGCTTGGTTCAAATTATTCATGTTTTTGCAGCACACCGAGTTTTCACGCGTAAAAAAAATACAAAATTATCAACTTTTTGAGTGAAATTTAATTGAAAAACATGCAAAATGCGCACTAGCGCAGTTTTCAAATTATTACGAAACTATTAAAGTAAACGTCAACTAGCGTCCCTGTAAATTATACGGAGAACTAGTGATGTAGCTTGCACTTGGCTCTAGGTGTTTATTTAGCTACTTAGTTTCTTCCCAGTAACATCAGTAACTTCATCAAGAGTTTTCGATGTAATTTTGATGTAATTTATTACATTTTGACATTAAATATGATTAATTTAAAGTAATAAACGATAAATATTGTATGTATTTCGATCAATCAATAATTTTCATTTGTGTTTTCCATCGAGTAACGTTGAATTTGTACTTTATCCAGGTACCGCATAACCTCAAAACCCTTACCTGTCACTCCTTCACCGACTGATAATGAAACCGATGACCAAGATGTGATTACCTGCAATCATGAATCCAAATTTGAAACGAAATTGGATCAATTGAAACTTCATACCGCTGTACAACCCTCAACCAAAGTCACCGATTTGAAGATATCCGTGCCTAGCTTTTGTAAAGCGTTTCCATGGCATTTCTTAACCGATAAAAATCTACAAATTGTACAGCTCGGAAGCGGATTTATGAAATTGTTTGGCAGACAGCTGAATCAACTTGGTGAGTAGAGCTTTTCTTCAAATTACAGTGGTGAGATTTGTGTTATAAGTTCATTGGATGTACCAAGGCATGAGTACCGAGTAGTGTTGTGGGTCGATTGAAAAATAACATGTTCTCCATGATCCACTCTTCCATCAATGGCTGAAAAGTGCCATCTTTGATGGTTATTTCTCTTAGTAAATTCTTCGCTATGTCATGTCGTCAAGTACATCATATATATTATAATAGATTAGTGATGTGAGTTGAGGACTTGAGGTACCAGGGACGTGTTCCAGGTTTTTGCTGACTCCGAATGCTTTGGGCAATTGTACGCAATTTTAAACACATTTTGATGAATCCTAAACCATTTTAACAACAATTTAACATTTTTAACGCAATTTTGTGTAAAAATTGAACAATTTTAAACAGTTCAACAGTTCTAACGACATTTTGTGTAATTTCAAACAATTTTAAGGCTATTCTTTACCATTGCGCCATGTGGGAGCGAAATTCTATGTCTCGAGCAGCTCCCTATGACCGCCTTTGACTTGGTTCATTTTGATTTTTGAATCATCATGGTATTGATATGATTGATGATAATTGAAAGAACGAATTTGTACATAACTAAATAATGCGCTCTCTATAAATTTTATTGTAGTACCAAAACTGTCCAGCGGCCATCTTGAAATATACCCCCGCGAACTCCGTCTCTCTAAATTCAGTTACCACTTTTTTCCATGGAAAATGAAAATTTTTCAATTTTTTTTTCCTGAACCTTTTTCTTACAACCATTTTAACACCACTACGGGCCAGATTTTCAATTTCCGTCTTAGGAGCCGAGATATCACCACTTAAATTTTTCTCACTAAATGGCGTTTTTTTCGTTTTGTAATAAATTAATCAAAAAACAGCTCCCGTACAGTTCTTCCCAAGTGAATTTCCTTTAAGTTAAATCAAACCTCAGTCAGATCCGTTCAGTAGTTTTCAAGAAAAGTGGTAACTAAGTGGCCCCCTTTTTTCAGAAAAATCTTACTGATAAGAATGGTAAAGAATAGCCTTAAGCATTATTTACAAGTCAGTCTTATAATTCATCTTTTTTGGCTTCTATTGCCGGATGCTCCTCCTTATTGAGCTGCTGTCGCAGACCACAATTACCTGGCCTTATGGGAGGAACACCTCCCCATGATGTATCCTGAACAAAAATATCATCTTTTTTGCCTCAGTCGACATCAGCGCAAACCACCCTCGTTCATTATCGAGCTAGAAGCTACGTATCGCTAAATAAACGCCGATTTTGATACACATTCGGAAATTGAGTTTAAATAATTAAAATGCGATTTAATTATGTTTCATAATTAATTCGTCGGCGGCGTGAAATTATCTCAGACGAATGTGACGAGTGGTTTAAGAAAATATGACAACGTAGCGAAACGAATACCTTAATTTAGACGAATAATTTAAACCAGACATGAGATAACGGCTATGAAATTATTGTGTATCTTACGCTCTACGTGGGTTCTACACAATCTACACCCTCATCTCCCCTGTACCCCGTCTTGCCTATGGAACCATCGCGCGTTTCGTATGATTTATGCAAAACGAGGTTCACAGTTCAACGTTATTCCGTACTGTTATTGTTTTTAGGGTACGTGAGCCCACCCTGTGATGCTACTGTAAATATTGAAAAGCCTTTTACGTACACCAAGCATAGTGTATTTTTTATGTGTATCAGCGAAAATACGTACTTATTAAAGATCTGATGCGAAGCTGAGTGATGAGGATTGTTAGTGATATTTATTCTGCGTGATGTTTGTACAGATTGCTTTTATTAGCTGGATGCTTCGTGCAATTGATCGTTATTGTGGCTTTTATCGGTTTGGTAGCGAATATGATGGTATGAAAGAGGCATAAATGAGGAATTTCGAGAAAATTGCTGCAAATAGGTATCGCAATGTGTAATTATGGACTTGATTTGATTTCTGTTGCTTCAAAAAAACGTTTCACTTATCAAATTTTTTTCTAAAATTTTTTAATAACAAATTGACATGATATATTCTCAAATTCTGAGCCCTAAAATTATCCCATGTGAAGTTTCCACATTTAAGGACGAAATACAAAAATAAATAGCAACAGTAAGCGAAAATTTCACCAACAATGCCCATTCAAGTAAATCCTTCGATTCCCCTGTAACGTGTGAATATATGCAATTACTTCAGCTAATTTGCATTATTGGTTGCCTATATTTTCACATACCCTTTAACGCCTTGTTAGTCAGATATGCAATTTTCACGTCACTCGAGTCTTATTAGTTGCCTAATTTCGCATGCCTTGGTTACGTGAAAATGCAACTTGCGACACCTCGATGGCTGACTGATTGCCTATTGAGAAGACAATGGCGTTTCCATGCTTTCGAACATCTCTGAAATTCGGTTTTCACGTAGTTCCATTGTGTTTCGCTTGCCTCGTAAGTACTACAATACATCCAAGTTGAAAGTTCACCGGAGCTTTTTTTTTCGTCAAAATATAAAAATTAAAAACTGACGTTACATTAATCTTTATTGTTTGGTAAAATGGCTGGCGTTCTCTTTATACGATATTTCCGCAAAACATCCTCATCCCTTAGGAATTTACTTGAATCGCTTTATTGCATTACACAAGGCAGCCATGTCACACGTGAAAAGGCATACCGCCATATAACACCGTTTGGTGAAGAGAATAAAAAACCGAAGCTTCAGAGTTGAGCAAAGGGTATGAAGGTGAGGTGAATTAATTTCTATAGCGAAATATACGACGTATTGTTTGTATCTTAAAGGTAGAGCGTCTTCATTGCTTAGGTTACAAGTTTGTATAAAGGGTTTAGTGCTTTGGCGGCGTGATACGAGTCGCGAGATGAATAAGCGTCATTGTGAATACTTTAACACGCGCCGGAGAAGCTTTTAATTAGTTAATTACGTATTTTTTTTCGGCAATAACGAAACACCGACGAAAACCCTTTTTTAATATGGACACTTGGCACTAAACAATAGAACGAAAGTAAGCGAGTTTTGAGGGATGAAAATTTTACTCGTAATTCTCGTTAATTACTTTTTCTTTTTGGACGAAATTCGCGGCTGAGTTTCGTCATCGTGACCGTATTAAAATTAATTTTTTTTTAATTTCTTCGCGCCGCAGAAACGCAGAGGGGTATTTTAATTAGAATCATTTAGCGGGGTTCGCGCCAGCGCCTCTATGATGAAAAGATAACGAGTGTCGGGGTGACGTCGTCTTTTCGCTTCATTAGATCGGCGACGACTGAGGCGAACGTGTAATAAAAGCTTATTATTTTAACCCGAACTCAAAAGCATACGGCGAAACATTAACCCGTCAGCGTTAAGATAAGCAAAATGAGGCTATGTAAATTATTCCAAACATACACATACGTATTGCAAACCGAAATACAGAAAGGGTTAACCTCTTCGCGTGCACATCCAACCAATAAGAAACGTTCGTGGAGCACGATAGCCGCGGTAACCCACGCTTCGATATAAGAATGGCGTACTCGAATTTCGACCAGTTTCTCATAATCGGCTTAACGTGAAAATCCATTTGCAAATGTCACTCCGACGTTTCTAAACGCGTTGATAAAAACGACGCACACGACGGATTTACCGATACCAACGCTCCCGACGGAATTACCAAATTATACGTTGGAAAAAAATAACTCGAAAATGGTAATGAAATTTTTTTCCCGAGGTTTTTTTTCGCTCTCTTGGAGTTTTTCAAGCGGTCGTCGGTATTCGTCTTAAAATAATTTACCGAGCTTAATATCTTCGATGTAACGAGTTTATTTCTTTATTTAGTCGAAGGGTATTTTTTCTTCGATGTTGCTCCCTTCGTCTTTGTTGCCTTTTTTTTCATTATCATTCGCCGACGAAATGTTTCGTACAAATCTTTAACGGAATTTCAATTGCGAACGACGCTCATTTACAAACGCCAACTGACATCTTGACAGTTTGGTTTTTATTGTACGTTTAAAGTAAAATATCCTCGCGGGAGTCGACAACATGGCGGAATTGGAATTAAATTAGAAAATTGCGTAATTATTCGGCGCTACGTGATGAATTTCGCGCGCCCGAGAACGTCTTCGTGTATTCGCAATCGCTGCGTTTGCACGTTTTTCAAATCTTTAACCGTCTCGAGCTCCCATTGTCTCGGTGTACGGTTGACGCAGAGTGCCACTTGCTAGAGAAATACAGCCTCGTGAGGAAATTTTACGCTTAATTCGAGGCGTCGTTCGGTTTTGGTTTTTCAAGATTTGCCAGGATGATTCGCCATTGCGCGAGTGAAGTTATATCGAGGAGGGGGACGGTGGATACGAGGAAATTCGAATGAAAAATGTCCGAGGTATTTTTCCTTGTGTAAGTCTTGATAAATTTCGAGGTTGGAGGCAACGTACGTACAAACTAAGTAAAATATGTAAATACATCATTTTTTCCGTGCTCAATAATTCGAGCGATTCTGTTGGTAGAAAAAATTTGCAAGGACATTTTTATAGATCTCATTATGTACAGCAAAATCAATTATTTGGTGTTTTTGCCCAATTTCTAACCTGAAAAAGTCACAAAGCGAAAAAGATTTCCATGCAATGTAGCGCCTTCAATATTCAAGATATGCAAAATTGTATCTTTACTTTTTTAATAAATTTTTATCAGTTTTATTAATAGTCCAGTCAATCTAGCATTTGAGCTTGCAAAACGAGAAGATAAGCTGAATTTTGGTATATATCAAAAAAATAGTTTTCTTCAAAATTGAAACCCACTAAATTCTCTACAAAATGCATATAGGTATTAAGAGTTGATGTAACTAGCTTAGATTCCGAGCTATGTGCGATTGAAAAAGGAGCATTTTTCGTGAATAGATGACTTTTTAGCCCAATTGTGTAGGGTACAGTTGTTCGGCTCTAGTGTAGCAAAAAATGATTCTATGAAAAAAAATAGCTTAGTTCGAGGTTGATGCCTACTGAATCCTCTACAAATACTGTATCTACAAAAATTGGCTAAAAAATAATCAAAACCCCCCTCCTTGTGATGTCACAGCTCAGAAACTAAGAAAGTAATCCAACTTCTTTATAATGGAATTTGTAGAGAATTTGATCATCTTTCATTTCAGTTATTATACATTTTCACGAAAAACCATTTTTTCCCATGGTTACAGGTAAAAAACTAAATTTATGCGAATTTTGTCAAAAATTCACAAAAAATGCTCCTTTTTCAATCGCACGTAGCTCGGAATCTAAGCCAGTTACATCAACTCTTAATATATGCATTTTGTAGAGAATTTAGTGGGCTTTAATTTTGAAGGAAACTATTTTTTTGATAAAACCAGTTTTCACTAAGATATAAGCAAAAAACCGATTTTAGGGGACTTAGATCCACAAAAAAAGGAACTTGCAATCATGACATTTGTTCCGGAGTGAAGTATGTTGTAAAGGGTATCAAACACTAGGTATATACAAAAATTCAGCTTATTATCTCGTTTTGCAAGCTCGAGGCCATTTTCGGGCTAGATTGACTGGACTATAAAAAATAAAACAAAATTTGTATATCTTCAATATTGAAGGTGCTACATCGCGTGGACGTTTTTTTTCGCTTTGTTACTCCTTCAGTTTAGAAATTAGGCAAAAATATCAAATTACTGATTTTTCTGCACGCAATGAGTAAGATTTACAATAACGTCTTCACAAATTTTCTCTATCAACAGAATTATTCGAGTTGTTATTTACAAGTTCAAACTTTCCGAATCCGAATTGGGCAATGTTGAGTTGTTTTGGATCATCCAGCGCTATTTCCATTTCCTCCAGAATTTTCAAAATGCTCCAGAAAACGTCTCGTATTAAATAGGATAGCTAAAAACTTGGTTTTCACCTATTCTCAACCGCCACAATTGAATCACCTTTATTTCTGGAAAATTCTAGCCGATCTCCTCAAAAGGGATTTTTTAGATTTCAATATAATTCCTGTTATGAAAAAATTGATCAGAAAATTACTTTGAAGATAAAGAGCTGGAATTTCCCAGAAAGGTGTATAGTTCAGGTAGAGCGGTCAAGAATAAATGGGATCCAAGTTTTTAGCTGCCCAATTCAATATACATAGTTTTTGAAAAATTTTTTAAATTCTAGAGAAATTGGAAATCACTATCGAAGCTCCAAAATAGCTCAATATTGCAAAATTCGGATTCGGGAGGTTAAAATTGGAGAAAAGGCATATTTTAAGTCATACCTCAATATTAACTCAATTTTTTTTATATTTTATATTTTTATGAAAATTTTGACATTTTTTATTTTTTTTTATAAATTCGCCAAAAATTGAAAAAGGAACTTGAGTTGCTGAAATTTTGGTTATGGAGGTTTTTCGAGGTATTCTTTCCAAAAATTCAACTTTCATTGAAATCCGAGCTGACTATCTAAAAGTCTAGGAAAATATCTATGGCCTCCGATTTAACCAGTTTTCCTACATTATTTTATACTCCAGACTCCAATCATTTGAATGAGATGCGAAATCATTTTATCAACGTTATAAAACAGTGTTCAGCACGTATCCCTCTCTTCCTTCCCAGCGCAATTGACCTAGTGAAAAATTTAGTGCGTTATTGTACTATGCCAAAAATTGACTTTTTCCGATATCTTGAAGTTTTGAGGGTTCTTTGATGAAAAACCATACTTTCTACCTTTGCTGCTCCATTAACATCGTATATAAATAAATTTCAAACTTGTTCCATAAACAAAAAAAATATACGCGCCGAATTAGGCGCAACCCAACGTACTCGCACGAATTATCGCGTATTTAGATACGTCGCTTTACGTCGTACGTAGCGGGTAACGCAAAAGGGTAGATGAAAGGTTGCAAAAGACGCCTTTATAAAAGCGATACACAGGGCACATTTCACTTTTAAATATACAATACACGGAAAAGCACTACATAGTGGCCGGTATCCGTGAGAAATTTACCAACTGAAACCGCCGACGACGTAGCACACTAAGGTATAAAGCGGTCTGCAAAAGAAGTGAAAAAAATTCGACGAAAAAAAAAAAGAGCAAACCAAACAGAGCCAAAAAGGGAACCACGCCGAAAATAGATACTTACTAGATGAGAATTTCATTTAAAGTCTTTTTATCGTATGTGTCGCAGGATACTCGATGGAAACGTATTTCGAAATCAGCAGACCGGTCGGAGTTGAAATACGGTTCGAGGATATATTGAAAAGAACGAATTCGTCGTTTGTTCTGACATTAAGACTGCCATCGTCGTTGAATCATTTTCCGGTTCAAGTAAGTTATTTTCAATTTAACGTGGAGAATTATAGCCATCGGCCTTAGGCTGATTATCTGTTGCGCGTTGTTTCTGTACATTATTAATTCGGCATCTAAAAAAACCTAAGTTATAATTTAAGTAGTTGGCATTATTCGAGGCTCGTTGGTGAAATTTGCATCGCCTTAAGACGCGTAAGCCAGAAAGCTAATTAATTCGTTGATTCGGTTCGCCAGTACGATGAAAAAACAGCCTGTTAATAAAACAAAAACCCAAATGCGGTAAAGTTTTATGCATAAAAATTTGCCCCGCGATGTGTACCTTTTAACGCTCGCGATGCGCGATAATAACGACTGTCGAGGCGTCTATGGAATATTGTAATTGTTGATAAGCTCGTCGTGATTTTAAAACGCGTTATGAGAAAAGTTTTCGTAAACGATCTACCTTACGAGGACGTCGAAAAATAAACTTTTACGCGTATACGAGGCGTTATTTTTGCGAAAATCGAAACAAACAGTTCGTAAATTACGCCTGAATTATTAGCGAGGCGTGACAAAATGGATAACAGCTCGAGTATAAATGCATTTAATGGGCCGTATCTTCGTAAGCAATAGGGACGCTTTTTCGTGTATATGCAAACACATACACGCGTCGCTGGAAGACGAAACACGTCAACTTTCGCTGACACATTTAAAAATTAATTTCTTAGACGCGAGTACTCGACGCGTAATCGTTTCACGAAATCCCGAATCCGGTGTGAAAACCGCCCTCGAGTAACTAAATACCGGTAAATACCAGAAGCAATGAAGTGTTAACGTGCTGACGTGAAGATTTCGCGTGTTCGGAGTCAAAAGGTATAAATTAAATCCAAGTGTTGATAAATAGCACGTGCAGAGTGTGCGACGTACCACCGACGAGTTCGGTTACCGAAAGCGACGATTTTGTTTTCTAATTGCCATCCTCGTTATTGAACGTTTTACAAATTACGTTTCAATTATAGAGGTTCTTTATGTAAGGAATAATTGCCTTGTTTCGCGAACGCGTCCTAATACATATGGGTAATTAAACGTGTACGAGAATGTATCAAATATCATCGTTATCGCAAATACCTAAATGAATCTTTTGTCTGAGATAATGAACGGTGTCGTCTTTGTTTAACCAATCAAATATACAAATACGTTCGAACTGGTGGAGAAATACTGGAAGAAATTCATAACGTACGATTTCACAAAGAAAATTTACGGTCGTGTGATTTCGTCCTTATTTGGCTCCAGGTTGTCCACTATTTTGAAAAAATTGCAAATAAATAAGAAAAAAATCACTGAATACGACTAAAATGATTTTTTTTGTAAATAAAGATACCGATATTGCAATTTTATGTAGCCCGAGTTCATGTAATCAAACACATGTCTGGAATTTTATGACGGAAAAAAATATAAAATTGTGAATTTTTAGGAATTTGCCACGGATAAATGTATCACGAAGGCTCTAAAAAAAATTGCCTCGAAGATCGATGTTCGCAGAAAATTAGTTATGAAATGTTCCATCAATAAAAAAAAAATAAAGCCTAAAAAGAATTTCCCGCAACGGGAAATTTGATCGGTTGAATATCTTGCACCCTTTTCGTGTATTAAAAAATTCCCCAATCTGGATTTTCACCAATAACTTACTCAGTTGTTGGAATTTCGAGAAAATTGTTATAATAAAAATTGTAGAGCATAAAAAAATGAAACTTTTTTACAGAAAACTTTTTTTTGTAGGTGGCTTCGAAGAAAAGCTAGCGGATGCCAAAGAAAAAAAAACGTATTTTTTCTATTTTAAAATAAGCCCAATAAAAATTCTTTAACACGAATAAAATGAAAAATACATCGATCTTGCGTAAAAACTTAGGATTATCGATTCGCATCGATTAATCGATTAATTTTCATGAAAAATAGATTTAAGTAGACGAATTGATTAAAATTAATCGACTCGGATTGGCTCAAAATGACTCCATGGATTCGATCGACTCAACTCGGATCAACTCGAATCGATTTAAAATTAGCCCAAATCTAGGGCCGCGCAGAAAAAATTCGAGCCCCGGGGGAAAATTATACGGACCCCCCTCCCCCTGAAAAAGCCCGACATTTTTTCCAAAAGACCCGTTATTTTTTACAAGGGCTTGAAACGCACTCGGATCCCTAAAACAATTCAGGCCTCGGAGAACCCCTCCTTCCCCCTTCTGATTAGACCTCGCCAAATCAATTGCAATCTATTCACATAACACAAAGTCGACAAATAAACCAACTACAAAATTAAAATTCTGGTATATTTGGTTAGAAAATAATAAAAATGTGGTAAAAGTTGAACATTAAGAAATTTTAACTCTAAAAATTTTCAAATTCAAATTTTTCAATGTTCAAGTGTGGTCGATTTGGGTCACAAGAGTAAATTGAAATCAATTCGGCTTGATTTTAAATCGATTCGAACTGATTCTAGTCGGGTCGAGTCCTTCGAATCGGTTTAAATCTATTCGAGATGATCAAATCGATTTGAGTTGATTAAGTTGAATCGAGTCGGACGACCAAGTCGATTAATTGACTTGAAGTTGAATTAAATCGATTTGATCAATTAAATCGCAAATTGATAAAAATCTTATTAAATCGATTGATCGATTTCTTTTCAAATCTACAACCCTAGAAAAAAAAACGCTTAAATGCTCTAAAAAATGAGGAAAAACCTGAAATAATTTCAATCGTATTGAAACTTTCAAATTACAATTAACCCAAAACCCTTCATTACACTATTTTGGGGTAAATCGAATTTACCAAAAAAAATCCTTTTCATGCATAGAAAAGTTAGAGGTTCTAAACACAACTAATTAAATATCATACCTCTTCATACAAGTGTTCATTTGCTCCAGGAGGAGAGGGAGGGGGTTTAAGACTACATCGGTGTGTCGTACCACCCTCGATTTTTTGGTAAATCGAAATTACAATAAAAAGGGTCAAAATAAATAAATATCACTCCCCTCCCCCTCAACATATTTGAATTGTCAAAAGAAAAAAAATCCACCGCGTACAAATTCTACCTCCAAATTTTTAGATGAAATAATCCGAAGTTCAATATTTCAGAAAAAAAAATTAATTAAAACCAAAAAGCAACCCCCATTTAAATAAAAAATCACGCAGTTTGTTTCCGGTAAACGAAAGCATTTCATTTATAAAAGTGTTTTGGTACAGAGAAGCAACACGTCGTCGCGATAAACTTCGCGCTAATACAGGAAGGTAAACTTCGACACGTCGTAATTAATGCTCGAACGATTAGGTTTTTCTAATTAAAACATAACGCCAATTGGTCGTTGATTAATTTGCGATTTTATCGAGGTAGCGCGTCTTAACGAGCTCGATACGAGTTCGTTGAAACTATTTATGGTGAAAATTAACGTCAAAAATCTCGCTTTAGCGAACCTCATGTGTTATGTAGTTGGCATAATATATCAGGTTCTGTGTTTTCGTGTCAGCTTTGTTGCGCTGATGATGTGAAAGAGCGCGGGGGGTTGAATGGGGTGTACTTAAGCGTACTAGGTGCAGTGTTTCGTATACAATTACCTTTAATTATTTCCAACTCGTCTTACGATCTAAACGTTTAAGATGGTTTAAACTTACAACTTCCAGTCTTGCACTTTTAACCGAAGTTAAAATGAATTTCGTGTTGTAGAACGCTTAATTGTTTCTCTTTTCAACTCGGACTTCGTGAAATGTTAATTTTACGCTTTGTCGCAGTAGATATTGTGGATAGAGGAAATGCAAAACAAAATTAATTTGTTTCGTTTAATTCAAGAAAATATGTGAATTCAGCAGTCTACTCGAAGATTCTTGCTGAAATATCAAATTCAAATTATTTGTTGAATTGTTCAAAATACATAAACGATCCCTTATGTATTTTTTGGTCCTTTTGCACCTATACAATTGTTAGACATGAATTACCCAGCCATGTACAATAAAAGTTTGATTGACGGGTTAAATTTACCTAAAAGTTTACCAAACATACTGTATAATTTCAAAGACATTAGCAACACCGTTTATCCTCGAATCAATTTTTCCAGTTTAGAATATTATAAATAATTCACTTTTAAGGGTGTCCGTTTTTTTTCCTTTTCGATGTGGTGTCAAAATAATGAAAAAATTTAAGGGGTTCGCGAGAAAAAAAAAACGAATAAATAATGAAAGTAAATAGCGTGAAATTTTCGCACGAAAAAATACCCAATTCGTAGCTCTGTTTTGGTGAAATTTAAAAAAAAAATGTTCAGAAATATTAAAACTTTTATAATGAATGAAATTTCATCAAAAGCAAACAAGATCATCTTTATACCTTGGCTGATAAATTATGCAACTTATCAGTCATAAATGATGGAATATTTGCCTACACTGTTTGCAAAAGGGTTACACATTAGTTCCTGTTAGATTACAATCGGGCAACTTTTAATTCATCGTGATACCATGAGTTGCCTATTTCTTATCTAAGGGGTTGAATTTTGCACTCGATCAGATCGATTGATAACGATGCGTTGGCGTTTTGAAAAAGGCTGTAATAATTCTCGGTGGAAGCGAGTAATGAAAGAATTTCAATTTAATTTAAAAGTAGAGACGATTAGTTAAATAAATTACAAAATGGATTAAATCGCACGAGGTGAAAAAAATTTAATGGAAAAATACAGCAAAGCTAAATCACCTGTGCGAGTGCGTGGAATTTAGGAAATAATGAAGTAATATCAAGGGATATCGGAGTAAAATTGAAAGATTAAACGAATCGTATATTTTATTCCAACGCACCTCCCATCCTCCGGCTATTCTTGCGGAATCGCGGAAATACGAAGGTGATTTTTTTTAGCTCGGGATTACATGACTAACGCCACATAACGATCGTTCTGAGACACGATAACAATTCATCATTGAATTAAAACCCACCTTTGTTTAATTTAAACGCGTTTATTTTCAGGGACTTCAACTCAAAGGTCAAATGGTATATTGTTCCGAATCCGACAGCCTAATGTTCCTCGGCGCGCCTGCCCTAGATGGACTGGAAAGTTTGACCAGTCGAGGTCTCTTCATATCGGATATCCCATTACATGACGCGACCCGAGATGTAATTCTAGTCGGCGAGCAAGCCCGAGCTCAGGTAATTTTTCATTTTTCTAAGCTCGTAATTAAAGTACTACGATGGGATGAGAAAAAGAGGAATCTCGGGTGAAAGCCAGGTACGGTGGGAGTAATCGTGTATTCGTCGTGAAAAACGTTCGGTAATTTATTACCAATACGGGTATTTTTCGGTGTGCTCATCTCAAGGGTTTAGTTTTTGCGGTGTTCTTTTATTACGTATAATGGAATATTTTGTTGGTTTCGTAAAAACGAGAGAATATTAACGATTAAAGGCTAATTATGGAGTTTTTCAACTTCGCCATTAGCTATGGTCGGCGAAATTCCGTGAGATTTAATTAAACGCTTCGCCTTTCATTATTAGCGTTTTTTCGCTAATACATATTTATGTTCGGATGGTGGTCGTTGATCTATTGATTGGTATTGTTTCGAAGGGGTTTTCTAATGCGGTCGAGTATTTTCATACGAAGAGCGTGCACTCGTAGATCTGCCGCTAGTTCGTAACGGCCGGTATGACCTGACGGGCAAACGTACATGATTTTTCAGTATTTATTTTTGCGAAATCTACCGATTATTAATATCGAAGCATTGACAAAGAAGAAATTGAGGTATCAAAATCGGTTCATTGAAATTAAACACTCTAATTGGAAGGTGGAAATCTATAAATTCAATTAATTTTTTAATATAAAATATTATTCGGTTGATTAAATTATTTAAATATAAATTTTAATAATAATTTAATTTTGTGCCAGCAATTGCCGTTAAACAAATTATTTTAAATTATAAAATTAAATTTGTAATTTAAAAAAAGATTAACTTTAAAAAGGTAAAATCTGAAAAAAAAGTTTAATTTTATTTAAATTTAAAATTTTTTTATAAAATAAAATTAGGTACATCCAAAATTGATATAAATGTAGTTATTAAGGAATTGGTGTCATAATCGAAATCATGTTGTAGAAATTGTAACATCGAAATTGAAGTTGAAAATGACTATCAAAGCATTGAAATTGAAATATCGACATAAAAATCGAAATACTACAATCAAAATCAAAAATATTGATGTCGATCATTGAAATTATGACATTGAAATCGATACACCTAAACTGAAATGTTGAAATGAAAATTTAGATATATCGAAATCGAATCACTAAAAATAAAATATTATCGAAATCGAAATATCGAAGCATCGAAATTGAAATTAAAAATTAAAATCCAAGTATTGAAATATCGGTATTAAAATCAAATATCAACATCGTGATCAGAAGTATCGAAATCGATCATCAAAATCGATATATCGAGAATGAAGTGTTGCCGTGAAAATTTTTATGCATCGAAATCAAAACATCGAAAGTGAAGCTGAAGGTGAAAATCCAAGCATTGAAATATCGATATCAAAATCGAAATACTAACATCGTAAGAAAATATATCAAAATCGATACGCTGAAAATGAATAATGAAAAATTTGAAATATCGAAATTGAAATGAAACAGTTGAAAATGAAATACGATTGAAGTATCGAAATACGTATTAAAATCAAAATAGAAAATGTGATATCGAAATCGAAACATCGAAACTGAAATTGAAAAGAAAAATCGAAGTATTGAAATATCGATATCAGAATCGAAACATTAAAATCGATTTGCAAAAAATAAAGTATTAATGAAAAATTTTTAATATTGAAATATTGAAATCGAAACATCAAGATAAAGAATGTATAAATGAAACATCGAAATCGAAACATCGAAATTGAAAATCCAAGTATTGAAATATCGATATCAGAATCGAAATACCAACATAAAATCGATACACTGAAAATGAATTGTTGAAATGAAAAATTTGAAATATCGAAGTATGTATTAAAATCAAAACAGAAAATGTAATATCGAAATCGAAACATCGAAACTGAAATTGAAAAGAAAAATCGAAGTATTGAAATATCGATATCAAAATCGAAACATTAAAATCGATATGCAAAAAATAAAGTTTCAACATGAAAAATTTTTAATATTGAAATATTAAAATCAAAACATCAAGATGAAGAATGTATAAATGAAACATCGAAATCGAAACATCGAAACTGAAAATCCAAGTATTGAAATATCGATACCAGAATCGAAATACCAACATAAAATCGATACACTGAAAATGAATTGTTAAAATGAAAAATTCGAAATATCGAAATCGAAATGGCACCGTTAAAAATGAAATACCGCCGAAATATCGAAATCAAAAGTATCGAAATCGAAACATCGAAACTGAAATTTGATACGAAAATCGAAGTATTGAAATATCGATATTAAAATCAAAATTAAAAAATTAAAAAATTCAAATTGAAACATCAAAATCGATATAAATTTTCGTGAAATTCGAATAAAACTTCTCTCGGTTTTCTTCGCTGAAACGCGCACATATCTCGAACGATCTTCATGGGCGTGGATCATTTATAAAAGAAAATACAAAAATTCATGGCCCAAGCTTGACATCTTCAAGAGTAATATTTCAGCTTAAAATTCCTAATTTCGACGAATTTTTTAATGTTAAAGAAACTACGAAGATCTCGCGATATAGACCCAAGCAATTCGACGAAAAAAGAAAGCCAATTTTGTTTATGACTGTATAAATAACGAGATTTAGCGATCATTCTGTGACCATAAAAGAATCTCGGGTTACTAAAAGTCTCGTGTTCTTTCGTATTTTTTTTCAACTCGATTTGATTCGAAATGCTTAAAGGCTGAACATTAGCTCGATACGAAATAGGAATATATATTTCTTGAATGTTCAATAAAATCGAGGAGGTGGTTATTACGTAAGTTATCCGTATCTAAGGTGATATTTGAACTACGAAAAGTTTTCGAATTCGCGCTAAAAATTCCGTTTTAAGCTTTGCTAACACCCACGTGAATAACGTAATCGTACAAACGATATAAAAGCTAAAGCTATAATTATCTCATAAACGTATTTACTTTGCCGGTACGTTCTCCTTGTACGGTGCTTTTTTTACACATCGAGTTATAAAAACTGTCGCAAAATGTACCGGAGCTATTTGCTATGTAGATCAAACATGTAAAAAAAATCCTTTGAGGTAGGTGCTTCGGACGTATGTGAATTTGTGAAAGTTGAGGTTCGTTATTCGACACCCTCACACAGGCGGAATTTATTTCTCAATCCGCGAAACTGTTTTTTCACTTCGTTTGGGTTCGAAAATGAGAAAAAGATTCAACGAGTAGCTCGTTTTTTACACGCAACGTCGTTTATTTCGTATCGTAAACGTCGAAACAAAAGGTTGGCGTTGGGTAACATCGGTGAGTTGCGACAACATACGAAAGTTAATTGTTTTAGGTGTGTGGATTCTTTACTGCGAGTAGATTTATGGTTGGAAATGTTGCGGTTTGGGTTCAAAGGTTTGGAAGAATGATGATTGGATGTGCTTGATGGGGACCAGATCGGTATCCAGTAAACTTCCATTGACCAAAATTGTTTCACGGCGGTGGGAATTTCTTTTTGCCTTCTCGTAACCGATATGTGTACTCGCGAGTCGTAGTTGGTCATCGTTTGCGGAAAAACCATAGAAAAAGGGTTTTAATTTTAAGCTGCAAACTTGCTGGGAAGATTTACTAAAACGAGCACCATAACCTCGTCTTCGGATCGCTTAACTTTGAACTTTTCGCCAAAAATACCCTTCTTTAATTATTCGCCCCCTTAGAGAATAATCCTTTCGCGTCATTTGGTATAGTATCGAACATTGTTTCGCATAAATATTTACACCGAAGTAAATTTTTAAACGTCTAAGTTTCCTTTAAATCGGTCATTTAACGAAATTTCAGCTTCTTGGGATACTCGTTACGCAACAGATGCGATAGTTATGTAAAATGTGTTACGTCGTTAGATGCGCTGCGGCGGCGAGAAATTTCGCTCTCGGAAACGAGACGGAAATTTTTTCGTTTTGTTAAATTCTGAATAATTTAAGGGTTCTTTTTCCATAAAATGAATTCCAATTTGAGGAATTTCGTTTCGCGCCAAATATTCCTTTGGTATTGGAATTCCGAGGCGTTATTACGGTGAGAATTTTCGTCGATGAATTTTAAACACGCGTGTGAAATTTTACCGTTTGGTTTTGAAATTACACAGGAATCACGTTGAAAACATGATGTAATCGAGTAAGGTGAAAAATAAGATGAAAACAGGTCGCGAGGTAATTATTCGTGTTTCTTTGAAATTTGTACTCTCGTCGTATGAATATTTTTCAAACTCTAAATGAAGCGTGAGACTTGGAGTAATAATTTTAATTAATATGAAGTCATTTTGATGCTTTAATGCATCATTATCGTAATTGTACGTTTAATACGCGTCAGAAATTATCTCGTCGAAATTCGTTATTTGTTCGAATTATCTGAACAATGTAAAAATTTTTAAATTTCATTTTTTACCGTAAAATATCTCTTTGATTTTTTTATTTATCAAATTTTATTCAATTTGTGGAATTTCATTGAGAAAAATTGTATAAACGTTGGAAAATTAAATTGAATTTAAATTGATTTTTCACACAATGCAGTCTCAGTATTCGGTTCCGGTTATTTGGTAATTACTAGTTAATTACCGCTTATCTAATACACCTAATGATGTTGCGAATTATCGATCATGATAAATTTTATAACAATTTGAAGGTGAATCTGCCAACACGATAAAAAAAATGATTCGAAAGTTCATTACTTTTCACCATCGATAGGTCGTCTTGCGGTAGTAATTAAAACCTTTTTTTTTCTAATTACCTCCGTGATTTAAAATTTTGGTGTTTATTTTGAAGTATGAGGTTAAAAAGTTATCTAGAAATGTCGAAAAATCTTTCGTATATATTGGATCGAATAATAACAAATTTATCATCAGTTGTGTTGCTGAATAGTTGAAGTGAATTTTATATTCGAAAGAGTTAACGAATATTTTCGCGATGAAGTGTTTCGTAGTTTTCGCCTTCGTTTTGGCTGTCGCCCTAGCTCAAGAGTCTGCAGATTCTCAGCCCCACTGTAGTTCTGAGGGTCAGTCTTGTTTCGGGCAAAACAAGTGTTGTGCTGAATTATCTTGCGAGCAGCCTCAAAATCCACAAAGAGAGGGCATCTGCCGAAGGAACTGTGGTACAGACGGTGAATCTTGTTTTGGCGAAAATAAGTGCTGCAGTGGATTTTCATGCCAAAAAGCTGACGACCAAAGAAGAGAGGGAATTTGCAAGCCGTTTTGTGTTGCAAAAGGAGGAATATGTAATGATAATAACGCATGTTGCGCAGGATCAACTTGTCAACCAAAACCTCCACAAAGAGAGTATGTTTGTCAGTAAAGAGTACGTCTGAGATGTTATGTTCGTTATGGAATTTTTCTGCTACAAAGTACATATCATATGACTAATGAGTATTTATAAAAAAAATTGCTATGATTTCTCTCGATTTTATTTAAATATAAATTTTTGTAACTACATATAATTCTTCTGTCTTATTTTTCTTTACTGTGGAAGATGCCAAGTCAGGTTAAGACATTGATCAGGATTTCTGCTGAGGGATTGTTGTATTAGGATGTAACTTCATTAATGAAGGAATTTGGTATTTTAAAATTATATTTATTTTCTCAATCAATTTTTCATAATCTGTACCTGAAAATTGAGATTCGTTATGGCTCCTTTCTCTTAAATTGAATGAATCTCGTTCAAGCGAAGTGGAAGAAAAACTGTTTGCATTATTGTATGGAAATTCTTGGCGATACAGAAATCATTAAAAATATAAGCAAAGAACGCTACAAAATTCTTGTCAAGTTCTGCTTTCAACAAAACAGAAATTTTCGACTGATGATGTTTTTACTTCCTTCCAACTTCTTTGGTGTGTTTGAAAAATTATCAAAGAACTTTCAATGAAACTATTCCACGTCAGCCTGAAAATTTCCCTCAAATTACAACTCGTGACGTATTTTGAAAAATTTCCAAATTTCATTACAAAGACCTCGCTTCAGTTATGAATGGTTTGAAAATATATTGGTGCTGGAGCCGGAGATCGCCATATCTTCGAATGAGATTAAAAATGATTTTATTTTCTCCATATTATTGCCTCTTGAGAAACATATTTTGGTAAATTGAAAGTGAAAATAAATATGAAATTAAATCTCAGAAAAGAAACCAATATCTAGCACCATATTGGTCACTGCGGATGTAAATGCTCCTAAAATTCCTTGGTATTATGGTTCATGCAACATATGTTACATTCAAATCGAATGTGTTGCCTATTCATCCATTATAAGGTATATCGGTGAATTTTATCATCGTATTGAGGCGACTTTTGCCATACGTGGACAATCACAGTAAGAAAACTGTTGTGGTAAAAAATTCTGGAATGCATCATTTCTCGATATTCTTGCATTAATAAAATCCCTAACTTGATGTTAATTCAATTGACATGAACCAGATGAATAAGTCTATAGAAGAGAAGAGGAAACTAGTGAAACGTAGAACACTAGAAAGTGCACCTAAGACTATACGATTCATATACTTCCCTCTGTAGGTTTTTTTTTCTCTCATGCAAAAGAGATATAAAGGAGGAAAAAAGCAGTAAATGGATTTAGCGTATGCGTGGCTCGAAAAAGGACCAAGCTTGACCTTTATTTCGATTGCGGCTTGGTAATTGATGCGATATAAACAAACGGAAAATAGCACGTTGCCCGTATAAGTAAAAGCATCAATCACCAGTACGTTGACGTATGTGTACGCACCGATGGAAAATGCTGACGGCTATGGTCGATGTATTGTTGACCTTTGCGCGGCCACAAAGGCTGGCTTCATTTTTAGCAAGTAAATTTTTTCACCTAGCCGAAGCATCGTAGCGGCTAATTAAAATTTTAGCTCCGTTTTACCATCTGTTTTCACGAGATGACCGATGCGAAATCGAACAAGATGGATGATTTTGGGAGAATCTTTTGAAAGTTGTAAAGCGCTGTCACGCGATGTGTAAGATGATTTTTCTGTTTTTACGTGGACGGAAACGAGGCACGATCACGGAGGAAAAAAATCATTAATTCGGAACTCGGGTTATTGCTTTCGTGTAAATGAAAGCTTTCAAGAGAAATTGCGTACCGCATCGCCATTCATGAACAAGATAAAAGCTTACTGTGCTTCCGATAAGCATTAAGTGCATCCGAATTATACTCGAAAAGCCATAAACGATTTAGCTGATAGCGAGCTGTGAATAATAAAAGGTTAAACGCAATTCTGCTTTTCTCACTTTTAAGTGAACGTCATTAAGCCGAGCCCGAAAATAATTTATAATCCGAGAAGATCCTTCCGTTTTATTCTTGTATATATACTTCAACTACGCCGCGAATTTCGCCTTTTTAAAAAAAAGATTTCTTTTAATAAGTAAATAGTTTCCTGACTTTCAAGCGACGCGAATCGCCGTTTATCTCTGGAAGTCTTTTTTCGGTCGCTACTCCAAATGAATTTCCATATCGATAACACGATTTGGAAAATAATCGGCTTATGTCATTCTTTTTCAGTTAGATTTGACCAACGAAATCCTCTATCGTGTAAAAGTGTGGTGACCTGTGCGCTTTTTTACATTGCCGGTTAAATAATCACGACCGTGGTTTACCAACGTAACCCTGGTGATCTGCGGATTTCGGTTTTTAAATCCTTTTTATCATGAATATTGGAAATATCCCAGTTCGACCGATGACGCACGTAAAATCGTATCAATTTGAAATATCGTACTTTTTCCCGTTCGCCGGATTTTTTCTCCCTCGGTAAATTAAATGAGAAGTAGGTTTCAATCTGGTAGATACGTCGTAATCCTCGACGGGCCGGGTAAAAATGACGAGTTTTTTAGGCCCGGCGTCGATATCAATGCGAGGATTTGCGAAGGCTTGTGTAGTTTATCCGTTCTAATCGGTGGTGCCTTGCGTGGGCATGTAACGAATCGCCAACGTTTTAAATTATCGAGTATTCAACTGTTGCGTGATTAAAGGAATGCGAAGTGTGAGTGGTGTTTGGTGTACATGATCTTTCGTGTTATTTGAAGTGCTGAGGTGCTGAAGTATTAGAGACAGGATTTAATGTGATCATCTTTGCTATTCTTTGAACCATTGAAGCTCACTGTGCGTAGTTTCATCGAGTGGAACACCTGAATATTCAAAAATCTGCAAACTATCTTGACCGAAATCTAAGGTGTTGAAGGATATCTTTCTCAATATCAACCATTTCGGTTCGGTGGGACTGAAAAATTTAATATATCCATATTGGAATATCGAATTTAAAATATTGATATTGAAGTATCGATATGAAAATATCGATATTGTAGTATCACTATCGAAACATAGAATTTAAGATATTGATGTGATGTATCGATGTAAAAATATCGAATTGTAGTATCGATATCAAAATATCAATATTGGAGTATCAATATCAAAATATTGATGTTTTAGTATTAATGTCAAGATATCAATGTTGTTGTATCGATATCAAAATATTAATGTTGGAGTATCAATATCAAAATATTGATATTGTTGTACTAATGTCAAAATATCAATGTTGTTGTATCGATATCAAAATATCGAATTGTATTATTGATATCAAAATATCGAATCCAAGATATCGATATTGGAGTATCAATATCGAAATATTCATATTGTAGTATTGATGTCAAAATAACGATCTTGTTGTATCGACATCGAAATATCGAATTGTAGCATCGATATCGAAACATCGAATTTAAGATATTGATGTGATGTATCGATATAAAAATATCGAATTGTAGTATCGATATCAAAATATCAATATGGGAGTATCAATATCAAAATATTGATGTTTTAGTATTTATGTCCAAATATCAATGTTGTTGTATCGATATCAAAATATCGCATTGTAGTATCGATATCAAAATATCAATATTGGAGTATCAATATCAAAATATTGATGTTGTATTATTAATGTCAAAATATCGATATTGTTGTATCGATATCAAAATATCGAATTTGTGATATTGATATTGAAGTATCGATATAAAAACATCGATATTGTAGTACCAATATCAAAACATTGAATTGAAGATATTGATGTGATGTATCGATATAAAAGTATCGAATTGTAGTATCGATATCAAAATATTAATGTTGGAGTATCAATATCAAAATATTGATATTGTTGTACTAATGTCAAAATATCAATGTTGTTGTATCGATATCAAAATATCGAATTGTATTATTGATATCGAAATATCGAATCTAAGATATCGATATTGGAGTATCAATATCGAAATATCGATGTTGAAATATTGAAATATCGTAAAATATAATGATATTAAAACATTTCAATCAAAAATTTGTGATTAAAATACCAAAATCAAATTATCAAAATTGAAATGTAAGAATCAAAACACGACTATTTAAATATTAACATAAAAATGTTTCAAGCAGAACATTAATATTTTAAATTACCTACTTTTTTTCCTTTCATGACGTTTTAATCTCCTCTTCTTCCATTTCTTTCTTCTGTGCGATTTAATCATTTCATGAAAAACCTTTGCAGTAAAATTCAAATCATACTTAATTTTTCAATTTTTTTTTCAAAAATGCGTTATACTATCTACTTATTTAATTTAATTGCACAACTCGTTATTTTTCTTTTTTTTTCAACACTGATTGTCGAGTAATGTTTTAAAGAAGATATTTTAGTTGCTTAATTCATTTTTAGAAAACGCCCTAAACACAACTCTTCTTTCATATCTGTTCTGAAAAATACGCTTTTTCTTCAACTTCCAAGTCATAAAAGTTGCCTGTCCTGTTGAAAATAGGCTTCTAAAATTGTATCTAGTCAGGCAACCCATTCGACACCCACGCACTAAAAGTAGCACGTTATCGCCGATAACATAAAAATACATTTCTCCGTGAATTACACGTTACTGCGGAAAGAAAGAAAAGTACTCGAAGTATCCTCTACGTGAGTTGAAATTTCAAGTTAATTTTTGAAAGGTAGTCAAATTAGCCGAAATAATAAGGAACGGATTAGAAAAGGTCATCCAAGAATTGGCAGTCCAACTGAACCAAAAGTGGCATTATCGGGTAAAGGTCGAAACAACAGAACGCCATCTGTTGCTCTAAGCCGAGCACGAAATTCCAACAAATTAAACGCAGAACGAAGATATAATCGTTCGATGTAACACGCCAAAAGCATATGCATGCACCTTTTCACACCACCTAAAGCTCTACAAGTGTCAAGAATAAAATACACGCGTTCGAGATGAAAAGGAAACGACGCGAATATACCAAGTATTCCGGCATTTCTTCCAAGTGTCGAGGAATTAAAATAAACAAAAGAAAAGAAAAAAAAGGAATAATTGTGCTTGGTGCGTTGACGTAAACAAAAGTACCCGTATATTTTCAAAAAAAAAATTTTCCAACAAAAGCTTCGCAAGGGGGATGAGCGGGGATGGTGACAATGGAGGAAAAATCGAAATATACGTAACCACAAAAGCGTAAACTTTTCTCCGGAGTTGGAAATTTTCGCGAGTGTGGGAATTTTCAAAATAAAAACGAGAAAACAAACCGAAGAAGGGGAATTATTAAAAAGTACACGTCGGAAAACGAAAAGCCTACGTATTGTTATCTTGTTTTGTATATTCGTGCGAACGCATTTAAAATATTATATTTTGATGCAAAATGATTCCATCGTAGGTAGATACAGATACTACGCAGATGAATTACAAAATTAACGGAATATATGCGTATTTTCGAAATTCGACGAGTCGATGTTCGCATTGGTAGGTATGAGTGTACATCGTAATTCTCCTGTGGGCTAAGAACGGATCTATTAACGCCTACATCCACTTACCTAACACCTTTGATAGGTAATTGCTCGAGGCAAAAATTTCTTCGCCAATTTCGTTGATCCCTTTTTCGAACACGGTACTCAAATTTACCTTAATTATAGATTAACGAAAAAGGGAAAAAGGATTAATAGAGAGTACAGCTTCGTAATGGGATACGACTACATCAACGTAAAGTGACGCTTTTGAAAATTCTTTCGAAAAAATATACACGTTGCCCGAAGGTGACTACGAGGATTTGGATTTCCGATTGAAATTTGACAAAAGTAATTTTATATTTTACGTATTTAACGAATAAAAATTATAGAATTTCAGAAATTTCCTCCCTTAATTTGTATTTATTTGTTAAGGTGTTTTTTGACGTGATTGCGAACAAATTGCGAGTTTTTTTCAACACTCTTCGCTTTCTATTGAATTAGAAAGTTATTACGAATTGTATTTTTTGTTCGTTTCTGGCGTTGATTCGATTTAGCGAAAATACGATAACGTGTTGTTTTGCTTGCCTAATTATTGTTTTCCCCGGAACTTGATCATCTTGTTGCAGGGTGTTTCAAAAATAAAAACGGTTTTAAAATTAGTTATCATTTGATTTAAATTGGAAATAATTTTTTAAAAAAGGGGAAGCTAGTAATGAATAAAAATTTCTGAAAAGAATCAAAAAGTGTAAAGTAGAAGTTACTATTCAATTACGAAAAATCGATTTTTTCTGGTTTTCAAGCTCAAACAAAGAAAAAACAAATTTTCACTTGTTCACTGAAGTATAAAACGCCAACAAGACAAGACCGACGTGAATTCAAGACTTTTGATTATTCTACAAAAACCACAGACTCGTATTTAACACGAAAATATATTTTAAGAAATAACAATTTTAAAAAAACATTTAAACGTATTTTCGAAAAAATAACCAAGAATAATTTATGTACCACGGGAATCCTGGATGACGATCTATGCCGGAAACATCTTTAACCATGCAACGTCTCCAAGCATTGAGCAAGTTGTATTGGAGCATCAGCAGGAGGTGTACATATCAAGCTACCGCAACAAGGACTCTTTCCATGGCACTTTTGTAGTCTTTGAGTACAACCGATTTGACTCGCTGGAGAATTCGAGACATCCGAAGGATAAGCCAATACCGCAGCTAAAACCGCAGCCAAAATGAAAAATATTTTGAAAAATTCCATCGCGATAATTCGTCAAGAAAGCAAATTTTACTCGAAGCGTTTAATACATCTATTTGTTGTGTTCGTAACAAAAACAAACTCGAATGATGATAATTTTGATTCGTATTTATAAGATCAAGACTTCATTAGTGCAAGAAATACAGAGTCGTATCGTATCAATTATTTCACCTTCAAAATATTTAGAAATGTATTAATAATTTGATAAGGTGTTGCAACTTGATTCACGTGTGTTTTTATTGGCATAATTAGCTGAATATACGTTATCAGAATATTAAGCGCAATTGTTTAATAACGTTGGAAATGAGCGTGATTTGTCGATATTACATTTTTTCATTTCTTAAAAATTTCCTCTCGTTGGAACACTTCATGAATTATCGACAAAGAACTTCTATTTTTAACTTATTTTTGAGCCGTTGGACAAAAAAAAACGACAGGCTCAGGAAATTCTGTGAATAACGTTGATAACTTGATATGTAGAAAATTTTTTGAAAAATATTTTCAGTTTCTTTTGAAACAACCATCCACATAATGAAACGTCACTGAGTTGTCAATCAAAGAGGCCACCATTTTGTATGAACTCTCAACTTTTTGACATTTTTCATATTTTAGCTATGGCTCGCTAAATCTAAAATCGTCATAGAAAACCATCACATCGTTGTCATGGTGACCGTTGTCATAGCGATGTGTCATGCTCATGAGTGATGATCCTAATATTTTCATGTCATGATAACACGTCATAAATGACAGGTCATTGTTATGGTGTCATATCACAATCATAAGTGATATATACGATGACACAAGCCGTTGTCATGGCGACGTGTCATGCTCATGAGTGATTCTTGATATTTTCACTTTATCATAACAATTTGTAGATGACACGTCATTGTTATGGTGACATATCATGATCATGAGTAATATGATACATATGACAAGTCATTATCATGGCGACGTGTTATGGTTATGATTGACATGTGTTATGTAATGACTTATTATGATGAACGTCATTAGAATGGTCAAGTGTCATGGTCGTGAGTGACATATAATCATGTCTTGGTGATATGTCGAATGACATGTCATGGTGATATCTCATGATCTTGTTACAACGACATGTCATGGTGACCTGAATAATGAATGACATGTTATGGTAATATGTCATGGCGTTGTCATGTTAATAGGTGTAGCGATGACATGTAATGACAAATTAGGTGATTAGTTTTTCCTCTCAAAACGTGTTATGCGTTGTATATTCATGTTCAACGAAAAATATAGTTTTTTCATATCACCATACCATGTCATAGATGACCAATCGTCATCATTGTGACATGTCATCGTCAGGAGTAACTTGTAATTATGCCATGGTAGCATGTCAAGTGACATCATATGATGACAAATCATTGTTATGGTGACGTGTCATAGTTACAAGTGGTATGTGACGTCACATAACGTCTTCTGATGAACATCATTGTCGCGGAGTGACGTGAAAATGTCACACTCTGTTGCGGACTTGTAAGCAAGCTGATGCTATATGGTATAGAACGAATACTTTGAACTTTTTTTCTGAATTTTACTTTAATATATTTCATAGGACTCTTCCTCCTCCTCCTCCTCCTTCTTCTTCTCCTCATCCTCCCCCTCCTCGTTAAAAAAACGTGTTCATCAAATCGGCGGAAGGGAAAGGGTGAGCGAAACTCTTCTATGGAGCTCATCGATCTTAAATATATCGACGCGAATTCGAGAGCAAAAAGCGAATTTTTTAATGTATTCAAAATACCGAAGTGATTTGCATCGTTAGGCGGTCGCAAGTACCTCATAAAAAAAAATCTCGAAAAATAAAGAAAAACACCCAATAACGTAGTTCGGTCTCAATACAACTTTATGACGAAGCCTTAACCCTCTTCTCTTTTGTTGTAATATAACAACGAAAAAGTTGTCGCCTGCCGAAGGCTGTTGATACGCAGATGAATAAATTTGCTCGAGGCGGCGGCGGAGGCGCAGCAGCGACGTCGTCGCACACACAGAGTGGAATCTTCACTAGGCGAATATGCTGATTAAGTTTTACGTATATGTCAGCGTCGTGGTTCGTCTTATGCACACGTAAAATTAATAAACAACGGCGAGAACATTAACCTTAAAATCAGTTCACTAGGCGTATGGTTGAACTTAATGAGAAAACTTTTAGCACCATCTGTGGAATCAAGTATAAATACTTTAAATCTTAAAAGGCGCGGACACGTAATCAACGACGTTATTTTTCCTATATACGGCCTGCGGATCCTTCACGGCTGCCAAGTTTTATTATGGGCTTGTTTGGGGAAATTTCATTTGCAAAACTATCGAGTACTTTGGCGTCTGCTCGTA
This sequence comes from Maconellicoccus hirsutus, assembly GCA_003261595.1. Taxonomy (NCBI): domain Eukaryota; kingdom Metazoa; phylum Arthropoda; class Insecta; order Hemiptera; family Pseudococcidae; genus Maconellicoccus; species Maconellicoccus hirsutus. The sequence continues at coordinate 149,831 of QBDW01005033.1, forward strand.
TAATATGATTGAAAATGCCTCGTAAAACGTTCATTATTGAATTCATTTATTATAAAAAACAAATCCCAGTTTAGCGCGCTTCCTTCGAGTTTCGCCTCGTTTACGATGTAATAAAACTACGAACTTTTACATCTTTATAGCCGCTTACAATTTGTAAAAAGTTAGCATTTTTAAGGGCCCATACAAAACCGAAGAGCGCCTATGACGCGAAATATTTTCAAATCTCTACAGACACAATCGTTCGCGTTCGCATTAATCATGCCGGCCGTTCGGAAATGAAGCTTTTTAATGTAAAAAAAAGTTTTATAAGCTTTTTTTGGCGTGTCGTTTTTGTTTTATGTGTTGTTCGGGTGTTTTTTTTTCTCGGTGTAATGAATCACCCACGCATGTATCACAAGCTGCAGCGGCGTCGTATCGTAGCGATATTTCATTTTGTGTGATCCCCCACCCCCTGCCCCAACGTGTCCGCATGGTGTACGAATTAGCGTCGTATTTGACCGAATTTACATTCTAGGTCGTGGTCGTAGTCGGTTTGGAAATTTTCGCGTTTAAGTGATACGTGAGGAAATGAGGGGGGAGGGGAGGCAGAGTTGAAAGAAGTGAAATTTGATGGGGAACATCGAAAATTATAATAATCAAGATTTTAGCAGCATTTTTCAATTTTTGTTAAATTTTTTGAAATTCTGAAATCATTTTTTTAGAAAATATAACGTAGAATTATTTTCGAAATAAAATATTTGTCCAGTGAATATTCAAAAAATTAGGTTCTTCGCCTTTTTTGACAACAGAATTTTACTTTTTCCAGTCTTTGAGTTTTTAATCAGATTTCGATTTTCTCCAGAATTTTCAAAATTTTCCAGAGGGCGTAAAATATTCACGAGTAACTTGTTTCTCTTCATTTTCGAGTAAATAAAAATAATTTTAAACGAGGAGTTTAATTGGCCAAAAAACTCCAACGATCTACTTCTTGCGTGATTTTAGCCTTTTCCATTGGTTGAAAACCACGTGTAAAATGTTTCTTTATTGATATTGTTGGTTGGTCGAAATCTCCCCACCCCCCACCCGCTTGAAAATAATAGCATCGTGGAATTCTTGAAATACTGCAAAAAATTAATGTCTTGAAGGAGGCTGCAAAATCTTTGGAAATTGTAAAATTCAAGTTTGTGTAATTTTTATTGAGAAAGAAATAATTTTTCCATCGATCATAAAAAAAATTAAAAGAATTTGAAAATTTTTGAAGTGTCAACTTTGTTCAATAATTCAAGAAAATGGCCAAAAATACAAGAAGCTGTTCAAACTAACTTCAAACCCGCTTTTCTCGCCAGCATTGCGTTTTATGTAAATTATGTTTGCATAATAATTTATGGGAAATTTAATAAAAAATATTTTTGGTTATCAATTTTCTTGCAAACCAGTTTTGTCTCGAATTACGAACAAAACATTGAAACATCACCAGTTTGTCAATTATGGAGCAAATATAGGATAAAGTTTACCTGTGTTTTTTTCCTCAATTTTGCGTTGTAGGTGAATAACGTTAATAACTCAATATGTAAGAAATTTTATAAGGAATATTTTTAGTTATTACCAATTTTTTTGTGAATCCACTTTTTCCCCTTGAAATCCGCGTTTTAAAACATCGCGCCGCTCAGATGTAAATTTCAACGGCCGCCATTTTGTATGAACCCTCAATTTACTCGTTTTTTTTTTCAAATTTCGCTTTAATAAGTTCTCTTGGACTCCCTTCTGCAAAAAAAAAAAAACTGTGCAGTCAAATCAGGGGGGGGGGCAAACCTCTTCTATGAGTGATAAGGGCTCGCCGCAACTATTATCAAGAATAATTGGCACGCGGAAATAATGAATCGAATCTTGTTTGGGTTCTCTCGATGGAGCTGGAAATTTCAAACATTACGTTATCGTACATACAAACAATGGCGCGAACACAAAAAAAAGGGGGCGAAAAAACATATCAACCGAATAACGCCACGAAACGTCTCATCGAATGAAACACAATTTCGATCTTGTTTTAAGTGGTTTTAAATTGGAAAAGTAACTCGCAAAGTTTTTTCGCTCGGTTTTGACGTTGAGTGCGGGGTGTTGTTCGTAGTCGCACCACGAAGGGGGTATTTTTCGCGGGTGTTTTATATATGTAGACGACAGGATGAATTATAAATTACCGCCACGTTTTGTTTTACTTTTTTTTCGCGTTCTTCGTTTCTTCTTCCTGAAATCCCAAAATAGAATTTATTTTCGGTATATTTTCTCGAGCCAGAGACGACGTGCGAGTTTAATCGGCTAGATTAACATTACGTGATCGATTTGAGAAAATGGGTCTCGTGTTGGCTTGTTTTTCACTCTCACAATGCGAAGTTTTCCTTACGTCGAGTCGTAACTTTGTAACTTGCAAAAGTAAATAAAGAATAATGGAAAAAACAAAATTGAATTATTGTATAACAACCGAGTTTTATATACAAAGTGATCAGAAAACAATCTTGTATAATGTCTTTTTCTTTTATCGTATTAGACAAAGACGAATGTTACCGAAGTGTATTGATACTCGTACTTTGGTTAAAATTTCAATCCTGTTGGAAATTTTCATGGCGAAAATCTCGCCAGTATGCTTGGATTATTGGGAAAGTTTACGTAGCGGATTTTAAAGCTATACATTGTCCGTTCGCCGATGAATTCCGGCTTAGATATTCATATTGTTCTGCTACATAAAATAACTTTTTAACCTTTCAAGTGTTTCGAACTGGCTCGTACCCAGAAATTAGAATTTTCTATCGAGCCCGATGTAAGGATTATCTGGCAAATCTCTATCATGCTTGTTTTACAGCCCACGAACTAGGCGAAAATCAAATTTTATTTTAAATGTTTAAAATTATTACTCCAAGTTTGGTCGTCGTTTTACTGAGAAAGTTGTATTTGTTATCGTTCGCGTTGTTTATGAAATTTAAATTGATTTGATTTTTCAAATTTATTTGAGCAAACTTTGTAAATAAAAAAAAAACAAAAGAAATCATCGAAGTTGATGAAAAAAATAATAGGGCTCTAAATGAATTCAAAACTTACAAAATACAAAAATATTTTCCAAAAAATTTATTATTTTTGATTTAAAAAAAAAAATTCTATTTAATACTTCAATTCGTCTCAAAGCACATACACACTCTACTTCAATAAAAGACGAGAATACTTATCGAAAAGAAATTCCAAGAAGTGTAAAACACAAAAAAAATAAAAAGCTTTAAAACCCGAAGTACTTCAATCATTGGAAGTCATTCCATAAAAACAAGGTTTTAAGGTTTTTAACTCCTTCAAAATGAAGAATAGGTTATATTACGACAAATCCTTTATTATTTTTTTTACCGAACGTGACAAACGCTATAAAAAAGAGGTAGTTACAGAAGGTCTCAACGTTATAGTCGAATTTTCTACGCGCTAAACCATATTTTTTGGAATTTACTTTTATTTCGATGAAAATGGAGAGATCTAGACATAAAAGGCGGTATAACATTGTCTGTAAAGCAAGGTCAATAATATTCGGAGCAAATTTTTTGACATTTCAATGACACAACTAACTTTGTCCTTCAATTTTTATACAAAAATCATGTTTCACCAAATTGAGTAAGATTAAATTGAAAAAAATCATCGAAATATCGAAACAGTGTAATCGAAATGATAAACTCGAGATATCAGAATCAAACTTTTAAATTGAAGCATTAAAATACCCAATTTCGAGTAGAAATTTAAAAAAAAATTCAAAGCGAATTATCGCTATCAAAATTTTTAGGCGAAATATTGAAATCAAAATCGAAATAATTATTAAAATCAGAATGTCGAAATTGAAATTTAAAGATTGAAATATCGAAATCGAAACATCAAGGTCAAAATATCAAAATTAAAATCGAAATATCGAAATCGAAAAAACGAAATTTAAATATCGAAAAAAAGAAATGTGTAAATCGAAATATCGAAATCGAAACAACAAAATCCAAATATCAAAAAAAAGGAAAAATCGAAATATCAAAATCAGAATGTCGAAATTGAAATTTAAATATCGAAATATCGAAATCGAAACATCAAGGTTAAAATATCAAAATTAAAATCGAAATATCGAAATCGAAACGACAAAATCCAAATATCGAAAAATATGTAAAAATCGAAATATCAAAATCAGAATGTCGAAATTGAAATTTAAATATCGAAATATCAAAATCGAAACATCAAGGTCAAAATATCAAAATTAAAATCGAAGTATCGAAATCAAAACAACGAAATCCAAATATCGAAAAATAGAAATGTGAAAATCGAAATATCAAAATTGAAATATAAAGATCGAAATCGAAACAACGAAATTTAAATATCGAAAAATAGAAATGTGAAAATCGAAATACTATCGAAATCGAAACAACAAAATCCAAATATCGAAAAATATTTAAAAATCGAAATATTAAAATCAGAATGTCAACATTGAAATTCAAATATCGAAATATCGAAATCGAAACATCAAGGTCAAAATATCAAAATTAAAATCGGAAGTATCGAAATCAGAACAACGAAATCCAAATATCGAAAAATAGAAATGTGAAAATCGAAATATCAAAATTGAAGTATAAAGATCGAAATGGAAACATCAAAATCGAAATATCAAAATCGAAATATCGAAATTGAAATATCAAAATTGAAATATCAAAATTGAAATATCAAAATTGAAATATAAAGATCGAAATGGAAACATCAAAGTCGAAATATTGAAATCGAAATATCAAAATTGAAATATTAAAATAGCGTTTTAAAAATTGTAACATCGAAGTGGAAACATTAAAAGTAGCATTTTGAAAATCGAAGCAGCAATGTCGGAATATCGAAATCAAAATATTGAAATCGAAATATCGATATCAAAATATCAGAATTGAAATATCAAAATATCCAAAGGAAGTGGAATATTGAGATCGAATGTTCTGCGCGTCATTATCACAACTCGAAGGTTTGATTACTCTACACAGTCATTTTGGAGAAATTTTTGTTTAAAAATGATGTTTGTATTTGTTTAATTTGTTTATTTTTATTCATCAAATTAAGAGATATTGCCATCATGATTCATCTGGTCAAAAATCCAGGTAATTCCCCAACCTTCTTTCTTTTCCTTTCGATTTTGGACCCCTAAATACACCATCAGTGTTGAGTACATGATATGAAAATTCACCAATAAGAAAAACTCTCCTCTTCATCTCCCCAAAATTATCTTCCTGGGATATACTCGAACTAGTCCAATTTACATAATGGGTTAAAAAACAATTACAAGCATCGCATTATACTCGTGTTCTCTCGGGTATTACGACCAAAAACACGAAATTAACGCCTTATAAAAAGTCTTCTCGGAAAATAGCAAAAAATAAAACTCGAATCACACGAGGAGCATTTTCAATATACCCGACAAAAGCCCATAAAACCTTTCAACCTTTGCGGCGCACTCGGACACGTGACCTAGTAAAGACTCATTTAATGCTTCGATATTAGCAAAAGAGTTATCAAAAAAACCGCCTCATTTATGGTTAAAATTTTTCAATAAAGTTGAGAGGCAGAAAAAAACCTGCCATAATCGTCGTCCGTACACACGGGTTATCACGCATTGATGGGAATTGCGTGAGTTTTAACAGCATTAATGTCGCCATTACAGGCGTATTAAAATTTCATGTCCTCGGTGGTACAGCGTTGTATGTAGTTTGTAGGAAAAACGCGCGTACTCTTTTACGTGCTTCGGAAAATGGCGTAAGCGCGTTTAGCCACGGAGTGCGTGTTGCTGCGGCAAGCATTCTTTTACGATGCAATGTAACGAGTTCGCCTCATTATCAGCATTCGTCCTTACGAAGCGAAATGGCCAAAGGTTCATTTGTGAGTGGAGTGTAAGGCCTTAATTGGTACTTTTCGGTTACGTTCGAAGCAAAACACAAAGTAATTTTTCACCTTCTTTGGTGAGATATCATCGTCAGCTGGTAATTTATCCGCTGTGACAAATTTTACCCAACGAAGCATCGTTATATATTCAACGTTAATCGATTACAAGACAAACAAGCCGTTGGCCAAATGATACGTAATTATTTCCGCCATCTTGGGATATCGCCGAACTAAAGAAAGGGAATCGCAAAGCGTAAAATTTCAGATAAATAATACAAACGTATAAAGCGGATTAGCCGGCCTTCGTTGTAAAAACGGCAAACGTTTACGTAGGTAGAATGTTTTTGTATGTTTTCTTATATAATGAAAGCTGCGAGTATATTTTACGCAACTTTTATCGCTACGTCAAGTATATAAAGCTGGTGGCCTCAAATGTGGAAACTTATTAACATTTTCGTCCAAAGTTTACATTAAACGATGCACCGGTATACGAATCGCGGTTAAACGAATAATTTAATCTGTATAAATTCTAAATTTGGCAGCGTTGGGGAGCGACGAATGCATATTCGTGTTGTACCGAATTACTTCAATTTTCTGAACTTTTTTACGAATTAATATGATGATAGGACACGCACGTAGGGAGTCAGGTGGTATTTTTAATTATTAGTCGTGGCGTTATTTTTTACCAGGAAATGTGCAAAGCAAAAGTCACGATAGGGGAATTTCATTAATGAAATCGTTCGTCGCGAAGCTCATTCGTTGTAATTAAATTTATTAAAATACCTAGGAATATTCCAAATTAGTTAATGCGTTTTTTAATATTTTTTTGGCTTTAATTATTCGGTGATGGTATTTTTAAAATTTAATACGTATTTTATTTGATGAATTTTTCGTCAAAATTGGAGCTATAATTTTTAGCTAGCTCGACTCGTCTTCGCCAAAATTAATGGCAAAAAGTCCATCGAAAAATCGAAAATTATGTCAAAGTTAAAGTATTGAAGTCGAAGTGTCTATTTTTAAATATCTGTATCGATATCGAAATATTAACATTGGAATCGAAATATCAAAACTGAGAAGCCAAACTCGAAATATCAAAATCGAAATCGCAATATCAAAGCGAGGCGTCAAAATGAAATTATTAAAATCTATATTGAAATTACATATCAACATTGAAAATTCAAAGCCGGAAGTGACCAAATTGAAGCATCAAAATCAATTTTTATTGAAATGTCAAAATTGTAATTAAAATATTGAATTGAAAATACAGAAATCGAAATGTCAAAAAATCGAGATCGATATCGAAATATTGAAATCAAAATATCTAGATCAGGACATCAAAATCAAAGTACGCAGTATTTGAATCAAAATATCGAAATTGAAGTATAAAAATCGAAGAATCAAAATGTTAAAATTGATGTAAAAATATCGAAATTACAACATCAAAATCTAAATAGAAATATGAATCGAAATTAAAATATTGAAATAAAAATATCAATATCAAAATCGAAGTATCGAAATTGAAATATCAAAATACTGATTTTGATATCGATATTGAAATATTGAGAAATCAATATTGCATTCAGAGTATGAAAATTGTATCGATAATTCGATATACCGATATCAAAATCAAAATATCGAATTGTAGTATCGATATCGAGATATCTAATTGTTGTGTTGGTATTGAAATATCAATATCAAAATCGAAATATCGAAATTGAAATACTAAAATACTGATTTTGATATCGATATTGAAATATTGAGAATTCAATATTGCATTCAGAATATGAAAATTGTATTGATAATTCGATATACCGATATCAAAATCGAAATATCGAATTGTAGTATCGATATCGAGATATCGAATTGTTGTGTTTATATTGAAATATCAAATTTGAGATATTGATATCGAAATATCGAAATTGAAATACCAAAATACTGATTTTGATATCGATATTGAAATATTGAAAAATCAATATTGCATTCAGAGTATGAAAATTGTATCGATAATTCGATATACCGATATCAAAATCGAATAATCGAATTATAGTATCGATATCGAGATATCGAATTGTTGTGTTTATATTGAAATATCAAATTTGAGATATTGATATCGAAATATCGAAATTGAAATACCAAAATACTGATTTTGATATCGATATTGAAATATTGAAAAATCAATATTGCATTCAGAGTATGAAAATTGTATCGATAATTCGATATACCGATATCAAAATCGAATAATCGAATTATAGTATCGATATCGAGATATCGAATTGTTGTGTTTATATTGAAATATCAAATTTGAGATATTGATATCGAAATATCAATATCAAAATCGAAATATCGAAATTGAAATACCAAAATACTGATTTTGATATCGATATTGAAATATTGAGAAATCAATATTGCATTCAGAGTATGAAAATTGTATCGATAATTCGATATACCGATATCAAAATCGAAATATCGAATTGTAGTA